>ML783406.1:990075-1000156 GCA_009831015.1 Picea engelmannii | reverse complement strand
TTTCTAGCCCAATATACCAATCGATCGTAATTTTGCAATCAAGGCCTCCTTTTAAGATCTATTCAAACTTTGGATCCTCTTTGTATTACTTGTTCCTCATTTAGATTTTTTACCCCCAATATTTGAATCTGGCCCTTTGGCCTTTATGGGCTTTGATTCTTTCCTACGGGAAAATTTCTCAATTATATTAAAAATATAATGTGTTCTCTAGTCAGATAAATTACAAAGCGCTGTTGTGGTGACAAAAACAATGTCAATGTTGCTTTCGCATATAGTGGTCTCTTGACCAGCAAAAGGAGAAAGTTCATACAAAAGAGAAAGGTCAAGTACAAAGTGGTCTATTATATCTAGTGGACAAAATGTTCTTAAAAATAAAAAAATGAAGATCAAGAGTAGCCTTCAAAACTCAAATCATGAAAGACTGCTATGATGTGTTGAGAAGGTCTTAAAATAGAGATAGGAAATGTGGAGGGCCCTCATGGCCATCTATCCAAAGGTTGTATGTTATAATTCCCTCCTTTTTCTGTAGAGATTCCTTAGATAGTTTATCTGCAGTTTTGTTGTGCTCACAATAGATGTGTTTGATGCTCAGTTTTTTGAAAGAGGGTAGTAATAGTCTGATTTTGTCCTTCCAATCCAAGAGGGAGATGGCTTGTAGATCGCCCTTGTTGTTCAACTACTCAATAATAATTTTGGAGTCCCCAAGTATATGAAGTGCTTCAATATGAAGTTTGGCGGCCAAGTATAGAGTGGCCTAGGCACCCAATAATTTATCTCTGGTGTTGGTGCCTAGGCCACAATTAAAACTCCATCTAATGGATGAGTTTTTTGTAATTCTGATCATCCCTCTAGTATCTCTCTATGTGGAATTTGATAGTTTTGCTCCATCAAACCATCCAGTTGGAGTATCCTCTAAAACACATGTCCTCTTTCTGTTATGAAATATTGGTTTACAAGGGTAAATGTCAATCCAGTTTTTAAAAAGACCAAGTGATTTGTATGTTACTGAGCTAGTGGAAGGAGTCTCATTTTCGAAAAAAAATAAAAAATTGTCCAACCAAATGGACCAACAAACCAGGGAAGGAAAATGCTTTAATTTGTGTTCCCTATGGGTCCAAGAATCAAAGAAGTTAGAGAGTGTTGGCCCGTCCCAAGTAGATTTAAGATCAAGCACCAAAGTAATTTTTTCCCAAACCTTTCTGGAGTAAGAACACTTGATGAACATATGGTCCATTGATTCAACATCATTGTAGTAGAGGTGACAAATGTTTGGTCCTATCCATCCCTCTCTTTGCAAGATATCCCAGGTGGGCAGTTAAATTCCCCGAACGATCGCCCCCGGACCACTTGAGTTGGTCATCCAATTCATTTGAGTGGATTCTCGAATGAGTTAAGGCTGCACAGAGGGTGTTCTAGTGAGAAGCTTGCTTTGCACTGAGTTCTAGTTTATCATTAGAGATCCACCTGTCTAGGAGATAATCCAAGATGGATTGATCTCTAGCTTGGTAGAGGTACCACACATTTTTTAAATGTAATTGAGCTAACAGTTGTGGAGGAAGAGTAGTGGTAGCGCCCAATACGAGGATGCGGTCGCGACCAAGCATGATGGAGTGGACCGAACCTAACTGCCAACATAGCTCACGTGTTAACCAGATCTTTGATTTAGTAATATTTTTCCAGAAAAATGAGGTCGCCTTGCTAGTAGTTGTGTCAGTTAGGAGCTAGCTAGAGACTGTGTGTTGTGATAGGTATTTATCCTTAATAATAGAATTTCATATGCCAGGTATGGTCAGCACACATCAGAGGGAATTTGCGGCAAGTGCTTGGATTAAATGAAATATATTATGGAGCCCCCAATCGCATTTTTTTTGTTTATCCAAGGATTCCCAATTGCATAGATGTTGTGTAGGATGGTCTAAGCAAACCAACGAGAGAAAGTTATAAGTCAAACGGTGGAGTTTTGTGATTACCGTAGAAGGTATGGCTACAAGATCCATCCAATACATTGGTTTCCCTTCTAGAACAAATTTAATGAGAGTGAACCGGCCGCCAAGAGAGAGCCACTTTGTGCACCAATGTCCAGTCATTTTTTCAAATTTAGCAATGAGTCAGTTACAATCCGCTAGCTTATAGGAGTCTTATTTTTAAAAATATCCCAGATACTTGAGGCTAGATGAAATATGCGTAAAGGTGTGAGGGAAGATACCTTTTAGCTGATCCAAAGCTTGTTGTTGCAGATTTGCGAAGTGAAAAGTCAATTTTTCCCAGTTGATCGATAAGCCCGTGGCACAGCAAAAGGTTAATAATATCTCTTTAATCTCTTTCCATTCATGTAAAGAGTCATTTTTCATGATGAAAACATCATTAGTGAAAAGGAGATGGAGAATATTGATAATCCTGGACACCTTAATGCCAAAGATATTTCCATCTGCTTGTCCAAGTTTTAAAAGAAGACTCAAGGATTCCATGGCCAGAATGAAGAGCAGAGGTGAGAGGGGGCAGCCCTGTCACATTCCTCTGCCACTGTGAAAGAAAGAGGATGATTCCCCATTGATTAAAATGGAGATATTTGGGCTAACCACACAGCTCATGATCCACTTAATCATAGAATGACTAAAACTTGTCTGAGTCGGGATCAATCTGAGGAAGTCCCAGTCAATGCAATCAAAGGCCTTCTTGAGGTCCAGTTTGAGGATGAGAACCTTGGAATTTTTTGAATTAATTCTATGTAATCACTCCTGAGCAGTGCCAATAGCATCTCGAATCTGGCGTCCTTTTTAAAAAACCCAGTTGTTCATTCAATAGGAAGCGTGAGAGGATTGATTTTAGCCTGTTTGTAATGATTTTTGAGATGAGTTTATAGCAGATATTGCAGAGTGAAATAGGCCTATAATAAGAAAAGGTAGTAGGATTGGAATCTTTTGGAATGATGGTAAGAAAGGTCGAGTTCAGAGAACCAGTCACCTTCCCTTTGAGTCTTGTGTCCTCCACATGTTCCACCAGATCTGGACCAACCAAATAAAAAAATGAAGGTAAAATTATACCGTCCAACCGTCAGGGCCTGGGATTTTATCCTTGGAAAAGGATTTTAAAGAAACCAAAATCTATGGGAGCGAGCAAGGGCTGTCAAGTGCAAGTGAATCATCCACAATTACAGAATGAGGGAAGAGCCTAGCCAGTGTGACTGAGGTCTATAAATTCTTAGTGGGCTTCGCCTCAAAGAAAGGTTTGAAGTGTCTAACAATAGCTAATTTATTTCTTATTGTCCACTAAAACGATTACCTTCTGCATCTGCAATCTCCCAGATATGTTTTTACTCCTACAAGAGCTAGCGAAATTGTGAAAAAATTTTGTGCTGAGATCACCATTCTTAATCCAAATAGATCTACAGTGATGTCTCCAGGTGGATTCTTCTTTTAGGAGGAGCTAGTTCCTTTCAACTTCAAGAGATTTTATAACTAGAGTGTTGTTTCCAACTACCCTCACCCGATCATCAGCTTGTTGTAGAATTTGTATCTTTGTTTATGTTAGCACTCTGTAAATTTTGTCCGACTAAATAGACAAACGATAGAGGTAATTGTTTCAACCTGCTTTAGCACTGAGGCACTAGCCTGCTCAACTCATAGAGAGATCTCTCATGTCACTTGATTATTCTTTGGAGATCGGTGGCTAGATTTGGTTTGTTTTGGGGGCTTAATAAAGTTTCTGGCAAAGAAGGGGAGGAACACTTTGGGCTATGGAGTCAATATTCTGAAATTGAATGAAAACATTGACTGGCATGTAGAACTCTCCAAAGGATAAAGGCTAAATGAGGCAATGAATCTGAGTTATAACTTGAATTTAATTAGAGTGGTAAGAGGAAAGAGAAATAGATAACTGCATCAGAGAAATATGAAAATGAATTCTGAATTAGCTAAGAAGAAACATACACGGTTTAAATTGCTTAAGCCAAGAGCATCAAATGATGAATTCTGGGCCTTTAACTCTCCAATTTAAATAGAAGAAAAATGTGTATGACATCAAAGATCACAGGAAACACATACAATGAGGGAATACAAAACTCATATCACAGCCATTAGAATCTTTTCATAAACATTTCAAAGTTGTTGCATATGTATTCAATTCAGCCCCAGAAAATTACAATGAAGTTTAGAACCACCAGAACTATGCCCTTTAACTTCTTCCCACGCTTAATACACTCAGAACCTCTAACACTTATACAATTGGAGTTCCTTCAATGTGCAACCGATTACAATAACTGAAATGAAATGTTTCAACTTCTACAATGATTACAACTGACAGTTTTTAGAAAAAAACGTTTCATGATCCCTGCAGATTTCGCTTACGCTCCAGCTCCTTATTCTTCCACGTTTTCTTTGAAGTGTCACTCATAATATTTCAAATATAATTTCATTTATATGTACTCTCATTAATCATTTGGGAATAATATATTTGAAATAAAAATAATTCCCAAATATTTTTCTATCGTGTAGAATTAAATTTTCATGATTTAATTCACGCATGTGGTTTTTAAGACCATGTTTTGTTTTCCCAATTCTCCATTTCATTGTAAAAACATTTACTTTTACCATCTCCCTGTGAAAAACATTTAATGTGCAATGTTTTTCCAATTTACCGTTTCACTGTGGAAAAACATTTACTGTGTGTTTTTTTTCAGTTTATCGTCTTTGGTAAAATACCTTTTATCTTCTTCTTTTACTTATTGAAACCTTTGGATAAAGAATTATCCAAGTCTTTGTTCACGTGCATCTTCCCATTTAAATCTTTTTCATGGAAATTAATCTCTTTGATTTGTAAAATGTGAATTTTACCTCTGTAAAACAATTTCACGGCGAGGAAGAATTTCTTTTATCGAAAATCCCATAATCATTATTGAAATGCGCTCCTGGAAAAATGTCGCACATAAAACATATGATAAATTATTTCATTTATTATATTGGGATTGGGCTAAAGTGGTTTAAATCAACCGCTTTTACCTCCAATGTGCTCCACATAAAAACATGTGTCCACCAAAGAAACCATGCTAGTATTCCCTGATCCGCCTTCACAAAATTAACCTTCTCGCTACTTCAATCTCCGACATGTACGTGCGCCCTCCATCCAACCTTTGAATTTTCCACATTATAAATTGAGATTCATGCCCATGATTTGACGTGATTCCGTAAATTAAATATTGGATTAAATATTTATATTAATAACAAAAAACCCCTTTTTTCTATTTTCAAAGGATTTTGGGCATATGAGGCTTACCACGTGACTTTGTGGATAGCATAAGGTTGCTTAATAAAAGGCATATTTTTTTATTTTCAATGGGAATACGAAAATAAGGGTAAAAATGAATGAAGTGATGGAACTAAAGGATTTAGGTAAGAATTACAGCTAGGTATAAGCTTGGGATATTTGCCAACTTTTGACTCATGGAGTACATGACTATTTTGGATGACCCATTGGGTGAAGGATTTAGGTGATGGGAGCTTGATGGAGCTGGTGAAAATGTTTGAAAATATGAGTGGAAAAATAACACAAAGACAAGATGCATTGGGAAAAATTAATGCAAATTAACATATGATCTACAGTCCACTGAGTCTCATCCACTTTTGATATCGGGGGTTGAAATAAAATGGTTTTGGGTAGACCTCTTTTCACCCCAATGTGCCTCTAAGGGTGTCACACGTCCATGAATGAAACTGCCATAGTTTTCCCCAACCCGCCTTCAAGTGATTATCTTTTGCACTGCTTCATTTCCCGATATGTGCCTTAGTCATTGATCTGGGCTACTTCAAGATTGATGGTCCATCGATTCCTACCTTTCGTGCCTCCGCTAAATTTGTCCACATGCCACCATATAAGTCCTTATATTCCAAACTATAACACTTCCATAGTGATGTGGCTTTTTGCTAAATTTCTGAGACTCAGATTCTATCTGAAAATTGTTATGGTGATAACATAGGCTCCAAATGGGGATGTTATCCTTTCTGTGAGGTAGAAAAGAACTCATAGACATAGTAACTGATCCATTGGGTTGCTCTGAAAAAATGAGCGTGTACCCTACTCCATCCTGTCACCAGTTTCTACTGAAAACCAAACTCTGCATACTGCTCTCAAATGGATATTGGACACTAAATACATTGCTAAAATCTGATTGTACATACTACTGATGATCTGAAAATAGAAGTCTGACTTGTTATGCTATGCAAGCACCCTCTACTTCATTAAAAATAAACTTTATAGGACCTTGCTTCATGTGTATGAATATGCAAGATAAACTTATGTGTTAAGTTCATGCATCTTCTTGTAAATGTTTATGTGTGAGGATATGTTCTTTTAAATGGTTAAATATGTACTTTAAATAAATACACAGAAACACAACTTGCAGAAAATAAACCATCAAACTCACAACAAGAACAAGCTGATAAAGGAGTTCACCCCCCTCCGAGCTACATCTCCTTGAGCCTCCATCAATGGACTTGGCTCTCTGGGATTAACTTGTCAAAATTTATTTTACGATCTATTGCTCAACTCCAATGGAAAAATAGACTATACCATTGAGATCAGAACACATAAAAACCCCAAAAATGACTAATAGAACTCTGAAAATGGATCATGGCTCATCCGGGCATGACCTCTTCTACATGTGGCCATAAGCTTCCCTGAGCTTCTCTTTGGAAAATACACCTGTAAAAGTCCTCAACAACCTCTGAAACTTGTCCCAATGTGTTCATATCATAATAATTAGCCAAAAATGATTATTCAATCACAGAAAACAAACATAGGCTCATCAAACCATGTCCTCGATCAATGAGGGCTTCAAGCTCCCTGGAGCTTGTTGAAACTTCAATGGTGAAAAAACTATAGAAGAAGTCTTCCAATGGCTGTGAAAATAGTGCCAATGGATTCAGCACGTCCAAAAACCCCTAGCTGGGATTTTATGGCACCTCAATCAGCCAAAAGATGAAGAAGTTAAGCCTCCTCCATTTTCCTCCTTCAACCTTGTTGAAACTGGTTCGCCAAAATGCACCCTTTTTTCAAGTGAACCTAGCACACACGCTCATTTAAGCGCAAAAACCTGACACTGGGTGCAACTGCGCCAACGGTGCAAACCGTAGAACGGTTAGGGTGCCTCCAGCCCCTAACCGCCTAACACCTGGGCACATGGTGGCATAAGACCTCGGGCTATGGAAAAAGTGCTTAACCATTACAAAACTGGTTGTAACCGCTCCCACGCTCCAGGTCGTGGGAATATGTAATGGCATAAAAATCGTGGCTTAATATAATTCCCGCGCGCACATGGCAAAGGGTCATATGGCATAAACCATATAATTGTGGCTCATAACATAAACATAACCCACACGCCAACTCGCGCGCATACATAGATACGCAATGGTCATATGTGAATCAAATGACCGCGGTGTAATATTTTAAACCTCGCGCCATATATTTATACCACGGTTACATGTAATGCAATGAAACCACGAGTCGGGGCTAGGCCCCGGCCCGACCCCCGCCAAACAATACAAAAATGCGATTTTAAATACATTTAAACCCACATTCATATTAAGTAATAACTCGTGGTCTATTGGTCGGGCTAGTCATGCGAAGGCGCTATGCTGGGGGGAGGTCCGGGGCTCAAACCCCGCGGCCTCCAATATATTTTACATAAAACCACTTAACCAAATAGTGAGTGACACATGGCGCCCACCGATTTGGCCACGTGTCCTCATACCATTTTCCCATAAACGGACACATGTCAGCTCCTTACTCGCCAGTGATCAACCAACCGACATCCACCACATCACCCTTGTACGGTCGTACGGTCCTTCCACATAAGACCGTACAGACTGTACGGACTGGTACAGTCAGCATCAAATGTTTTGCCTGTTTGGCTTGACGAACAGATCGTGATATCTTCTCCATACGGAGTCCATTTGACAAAGTAAATATACTGTTGGAATCAGGAAGACGGGACGGACGCAATGGAACTGTTTTCGTCGCATTCTGAGCACTTTGAAATTTGAGCTAAAATTTGACCCCTGGTCCAGATTTTGATCACACCTTCCCACTGAAAGGCTTTTGGACCCACAAAAGCTTATGATCATCTGTCTTCTTTCAAGTTATATCAAAATATTTTTGACAATCACCTGAATACTTTGACATGCCGTGCACTGCAACTGGCTATGTCCTTCAACCACTATTCTCTAGTTGTTGTTGACCCACTGCTCTCTCTGTGCTTGGAAGACTGCCAACCTTCCCACTGAGAATCAAGTCCCTCTTTAGAACTCTTTGGCATCAACATACTTAGCTCTCCAATGGTTTCAAAAACTTTCCTGCGACATCTTGTCACAAGCCAAGAAAAACATCAATCTTGAAAACAAATTAGACAAGACTGAAAAATGATGCCAGCAAAATATTTTGTTCTTCAAACAAATTGTCGCATCCTGTACTTCATCAAAGTACATGGTGTTTTCCTGCATCTCGGTGTACTCAAAATCAACTTACAAGTCAACAAACACCATCGACTAAACACAAGTCGAACAACACGATCGACACAACATAGTCGTCAGAAAATCATCAACACCAGTTGAGACTCATCAACCTTCCAAAACTGACAAGTCGACAAACATGATACACAATCATGTTACAATCATGAATCACTCATGACGAACCATCACCAGGTTTACTACTTACACATACATAA
Organism: Picea engelmannii; assembly: GCA_009831015.1. Taxonomy (NCBI): domain Eukaryota; kingdom Viridiplantae; phylum Streptophyta; class Pinopsida; order Pinales; family Pinaceae; genus Picea; species Picea engelmannii. The sequence goes on along the minus strand of ML783406.1, from coordinate 991,440 downwards.
AAACAAATGCATGTGCATGACTCTTCAACTCTCCTTTCAGTACAAACATAAGTACATAACCCTGTAACATGTGGGTACATAAGAGTAGAAATGAAAAAGATAAATGGCTGCAACAAGTGAACATCATATCCATCTTTTACATCCTCCTGGTGACATTGTGCAACAAACAAAAATGCCTTCAAAATGAATTGCACTCACATGCAACTTGCATCATGCAAGTTGTGATAAACTGCTGCAACTTATCATGCTTCCCATAAATGCACACATAACGCTGAAAAGTGCATTTACAACAGAAAATGCAAGCTTTACTTGCTCAATAAATCCAACCATTTCTTACCAAGCCAACTCAACAGTGACTTTTTCTGCTGAACATCGTCCTCTTATGAATCATCTTGACACACATTGATGATGGAATCTCCTCTTCCATTCTTGCCAATCTCTTTATCCAAGTGCTTCTTGTGATGTGGATGAGTGGTTGGATGCAATGTCTAACATTGGTCAATAAGATGACCCCGCTTCTGACAATGAGTGAAAATATTTTGCATCCTCTTTTCACGTTGCCTTTGCTTAGAAAGTTTCATGAAAGCGGTTAATCTTTTCCAACATTCCGAAACATGATGGTTATACAAACCACAATATGTACATGGATTCTTTCTTCCATTTTTACATATAAATTTATCATGCTTAACATAATCAAATGCAATTGAATGATAAGCAGAATTATACCTTGAACATTCACCTTTATCGCCTCTTTGAGGAGGTGAATCTGAAGAGTTACAAGCTCTCCTTTGAAGATCATCAACAGTGTTCTTGTCCTCCTCACTGTCACAACTCTTCCGTTTCACACATTCGCATTCAACTTGAACACAAGCCTTGCATGCTGGAGGGATTGAACTTTCAACAAAAGTTCTTGAACTTTCACCTTTAAAGCCTTCTTGAGGGGGTGAACTTGAAACAAAATTTGTTCTTGGAACTGTTTCCCTTGTCTCCTCGACTTTGGAATTTTCTCCATCAATTCGTTCATATCCAAGACCACAATACTTAGGTCTCTCTTCAACAACAATAGGATCAACAATGCCTTGTGCATGCTTGCCCAAACCTCTACCTTCATAGCCCATTTTTAACAATAACTTGGACCCTATTCCTCTTGTGTGATTTTCAAAACCACCAAAATATTCATCTTGAGAGGAATTAGAAGATAAACTAGCATTGCATACCTTATGTTCATGCATGTACTTGGTAAGGGTTTCCTTTGCCTCATGGAGTTGAATTTCCATCTCATGCAACCTTTGAAAAAGCTGGTCTTTCTCTTGCTTCATGGCCATCAACTGCTCTTCAAGGGAAATGCGCTCATTTTTGTCTTCA
>ML783406.1:969207-987223 GCA_009831015.1 Picea engelmannii | reverse complement strand
CTTTCCCCTCTAGAGTAGCCATAAACATTTTCATCAAACAATCTTCATGAAATTCAACCCCCAGCTTACATATGTGCATGTGAAATCTAATCAAGTGCAAGGCAACATCATTTCCTTTCCCATCTTCGAATTTAGGAAAATATTTTTGTCAATCTATGTGAGGAATTCGATTTGGAAATCCAGGAATATGAGATAGATTCATTGGAGCATACCTTACAGATATTGAACTCATCTTCGGACAATGGAGTCGCCAATGATGTTTTGGAAGATGGATTCTACATTGATTGTGGAGTCGCCAATGAAAATTCAAATTTTTGGATTCTTGTACCAGTGGAATTGCCTTCAAACTGATTTTTGATGTGTGGAGTCGCAAGAGTAGGAATAAAACCAATATGTTCCTAAGTGTCTATTGCTCTCAAACCTTAGAACTCAACCATGTCGTTCTTCCCAGGGAAAAATTTTCAATTTCGTCCCCGACAACGATGCCAGAATGTTAGCACTCTGTAAATTTTGTCTAGCTGAATAGACAAACGACAGAGGTAACTGTTTCAACCTGCTTTAGAGCTGAGGCACTAGCCTGCTCAAATTAGAGAGGGATCTCTCGTGTCACTTGAATCTTCTTTGGATATTAGTGGCTAGATTTGGTTTGTTTTGGGGGTTTAATAAAGTTGTTGGCAAAGAAGGGGAGGAACACTTTGGGCTATGGAGTCAAAATTCTGAAATTGAATGAAAACATTGACTAGCATGTAGAACTCTCTAGAGGATAAAGGCTAAATGAGGCAATGAATCTGAGTTATAACTTGAATTTAATTGGAGTGGTAAGAGGAAAGATAAACAAATAACCGCATCAGAGCATTACAAAAATTAATTATGAATTAGCTAAGAAGAAACATACACAGTTTAAATTGATTAAGCCAAGAGCATCAAATGATGAATTATGAGCCTTTACCTCTCTAATTTAAATAGAAGAAACATGTATATGACATCAAAGATCACAGTAAACACATACAATGAGGGAATACAAAACTCATATCATAGCCATTAGAATCTTTTCATAAACAGTTCAAAGTTGTTGCATATGTATTCAATTCAGCCCTAGAAAATTACAATGAAGTTCAGAACCACTAGAACTGTCCCATTGCACTTATGCCCATGCTTAATACACTCATAACCTCTAACACTTATACAATTGGAGTTCCTTCAATGTGCAACCGGTTACAATAACTGAAATGAAACGTTTCAGCTTCTACAACGATTACAACTGACAGTTTCCAGAAGAAAAAAAAATGTTTCATGATCCCTACAGATTCCTCTTACGCTCTATCTCCATCTTCTGCCACATTCTATTTGAAGTGTCACTCATAATATTTCAAATATAATTCCATTTATCCATACTCTCATTAAACATTTGGGAACAATATATTTGAAATAAAAATAATTCCCAAATATTTTTCTATCATGTAGAATTAAATTTTCATAATTTAATGCATGCCCGTGGTTTTTAAGACCATTTTTTGTTTGTCCAATTCACCATTTCATTGTAAAAACATTTACTTTTACCATCTCCCTGTGAAAAACATTTACTATGCAATGTTTTTCCAATTTATCGTTTCATTGTGGAAAAACATTTAATGTGTGTTTTTTTTCAATTTACCGTCTTTGATAAAATACCTTTTATCCTCTTATTTTACTTTTTGAAACCTTTGGATAAAGAATTATCCAAGTCTTTGTTCACGTGCATCTTCCCATTTAAATATTTTTCATGGAAATTAATCTCTTTGATTTGTAAAATGTGAATTTTACCTCTGTAAAACAATTTCACGACGAAGAAGAATTTCTTTTATTTGAAATCCCATAATCATTATTGAAATGCACTCATGGAAAAATGCCGCACATAAAACATATGATAAATGTTTTTACTTATTATATTGGAATTGGGCTAAAGTGGTTTAAATCAACTGCTTCGATGTGCTCCACATAAAAACACGTGTCCACCAAAGAAACCATGGTAGTATTCCCTAGTCCGCCTTCACAAAATTAACCTTCTTGCTACTTCAATCTCCGACATGTACGTGCGCCCTCCATCCAATCTTTGACTTTTCCACATTATAAATTGAGATTTGTGTCCATGATTTGATGTGATTCCATAAATTAAATATTGAATTAAATATTAATATAAATATAAAAATATCTATATTAATAATAAAAAACCCATTTTTTCTATTTTCGAAGGCTTTTGGGCATATGAGGCTTAACACATGACTTTGTGGATAGGATAAGGGTGCTTAATAAAAGGCATGTTTTTTTATTTTCAACGGGAATACGAAAATAAGGGTAAAAGTGAATGAAGTGATGGAACTAAGGGATTTAGATAGGAATTAAGGCTAGGTATAAGCTTGAGATATTTGCAAACTTTTGACTTGTGGAGTACATGAATGTTTTGGATGACCCATTGGGTGAAGTATTTAGGTGATGGGAGCTTGATGGAGCTGGTGAAAAAGTTTGAAAATCTGAGTGGAAAAATAACACAAGGACAAGATGCATTAGGAAAAAGTAATGCAAATTAACATGTGATCTACAATCCACCGAGTCTCATCAACTTTCGATATTGAGGGGTTGAAAAAAAATGGTTTTGGGTAGACCTATTTTCACCCCGATGTGCCTCTGAGGGTGCCATGGGTCCACGAATAAAACCGCCATAGTTTTCCCTGACCTGCCTTCAAATGATTATCTTTTGCATTGCTTCATTTTCCGATATGTCCCTTTCTTGTTGATTCGAGATGCTTCAAGATCGATGGTCTGTCAAGTCCTACCTTCCATGCCTTTGCTAAATTTGTCCACATGCCACCATATAATTCCTTATATTCTAAAATATCACACTTCCATAGCAATGTGGCTTTTCGCTAAATTTCCGAGACTCGGATCCTATCTGAAAATTGTTATGGTGATAACATAGGCTCCAACTGGGGATGCTATCCTCCCTATGAAGTAGAAAAGAACTCATAGACCCAGTGCCTGATCCATTAGGTTGCTCCAAAAACATGTTTGTGTACCCTGCTCCGACCTGTCACTAGTGTCTACTGAAAACCAAACTTTGCAAATTGCTCTCAACTGGATACTGGACACTGAATACACTGCTAAAATCTGGTTGTACATACTACTAGAAAACCAAACTGAAATTTTTTTTGACCAACAAGCTTATTTGCACACTCCTATCTACTCTAAAACTGCTGAAATGAATACTCAATCAAGTGACGCTAAAGTGCCAATGCAACCATTCAAACAATTGGCTTCCCAATTTTTCTCCTATCACATCTTTCTTAAGCATGTAGACAAATGTAAAAGATGACAGCTGAAAGAAAAAATTGAATCCAAATTCTGAGCTTATGAATGAAACAAACTCCTCCTTCAATGATGAATGTAATAGGATGGGCACAGGATCTTGAAAACCATGAAAAATCATTTCTTCTTGATGAACAAAAATGGGAAGACAAGCCTCATTCATAATTGTTTGTTTCTCTTGCTTTATTTCTTCAGTTCTGAGAACATTTTCAAATGAAATGGAAGCAATAGGTTTTTCTACTCTTCCATGCATATCAAAAAAAAAATCATACATTCTTGAACATCTTCAAATGTGATAGCCATATTATGTGAATCCTCTTGTTCATCAAACAATTCTGATTTGGCTTCATTAAACTTCTGGAAATTTTCTTGAGGACTATCATTTTGACTTTCAAATGAATGAATGGAAATAAGTTCCTACTCATAATCTTCTTGCAAATGTGAAAATCTAACAACATGCACTATTTCATAGTCTGGAGTTCTGATGGATGCATTTTCAAAACCATGATTTTCAAATGAATCAAATAAAACCACTGCCTCTTCATTATCTTTCTGTATTTCTGATTGAAAAGTGGCATAAATTGTTTTGTTTCTTTCCTGAAAATCTATGTCATTTGTTTGTTGATTGTTGGAAGTTTCCATAGATGCAATTTTAGAACCCTCATTCATGTCTAGGCTACTTAGAATTTGAACAACCATATCATTCATAGGGGGAGAAACACAACCTTGAAACACATTGTCTTGCTGAAAATCTTGAATATCTTCATCAAGTTCAGGGGAAGGAAAATAACTTTCAACAACAATTTCTTGATCAGCTTCACCTTCAACCAAAGGAGGGGATACTATTTTTTGTTGGGATGAATATTCATAAAGGGCTTCTATTATTTCATCATTCATACACTCTTCATCACCGAAAAATTTTTCAAGGTACTTAATGGAATGTTCACAAAATTCACAACAATCTTCAAACACCAAGAATGAAGGATAAGATTCTCCATAATGCTTAAAGAATGTTATGTGGAAATCTTTAAGAGAGTATAAACTTCCTGTTTTTAAACCTTCATACCATAATCTTGCTTTCCCCTCTAGAGTAGCGATAAACATTTTCATCAAACAATATTCATGAAATTCAACCCCCAGCTTACATATGTGCATGTGAAATCTAATCAAGTGCAAGGCAACATCATGTCCTTTCCCATCTTCAAATTTAGGAAAATATTTTTGCCAATCTATGTGAGGAATTTGATTTAGAAATCCAGGAATATGAGATCAATTTATTGGACCATACCTTGGAGATATTGAACTCATCTTCGGATAGTGGTGTCGCCAATGATGTTTTGGAAGATGGAGTCTACATTGATTATGGAGTCGCCAGTGAAAATTCAAATTTTTGGATTCTTATACCAGTGGAATTGCCTTCAAACTGAATTTAGATGTGTGGAGTCACCAGAGTAGGAATAAAACCAATATGTGCCTAAGTGTCTGCTGCTCTCAAACCTTAGAACTCAACCATGTCATTCTTCCCAGGGAAAATTTTTCAATTTCATCCTCGGCAACGACGCCAGAATGTTAGCACTCTGTAAATTTTGGCTAGCTGAATAGACAAACGATAGAGGTAACTGTTTCAACCTGCTTTAGAGCTGAGGCACTAGCCTGCTCAAATTAGAGAGGGATCTCTCGTGTCACTTGATTCTTCTTTGGAGATCAGTGGATAGATTTGGTTTGTTTTGGGGGTTTAATAAAGTTGTTGGCAAATAAGGGGAGGAACACTTTGGGCTATGGAGTCAAAATTCTGAAATTGAATGAAAACATTGACTGGCATGTAGAACTCTCTAGAGGATAAAGGCTAAATGAGGCAATGAATCTGAGTTATAACTTGAATTTAATTAGAGTGGTAAGAGGAAAGATAAATAGATAACCGCATCAGAGCATTACGAAAATTAATTATGAATTAGCTAAGAAGAAACATACACAGTTTAAATTGCTTAAGCCAAGAGCATCAAATGATGAATTCTGAGTCTTTACCTCTCCAATTTAAATAGAAGAAACATGTATATGACATCAAAGATCACAGGAAACACATACAATGAGGGAATACAAAACTCATATCATAGCCATTAGAATCTTTTCATAAACAATTCAAAGTTGTTGCATATGTATTCAATTCAGCCCCAAAAAATTACAATGAAGTTCAGAACCACCAGAAATGTCCCCGTGCACTTATGCCCGTGCTTAATACACTCATAACCTCTAACACTTATACAATTGGAGTTCCTTCAATGTGCAACCGGTTACAATAACTGAAATGAAACGTTTCAGCTTCTACAATGATTACAACTGACAGTTTCCAGAAAAAAAAACGTTTCATGATCCTTGCAGATTCCTCTTACGCTCTAGCTCCTTCTTCTGCCATGTTCTATTTGAAGTGTCACTCATAATATTTCAAATATAATTGCATTTATCCATACTCTCATTAAACATTTGGGAATAATATATTTTAAATAAAAATAATTCCCAAATATTTTTCTATCGTGTAGAATTAAATTTTCATAATTTAATGCATGCTCGTGGTTTTTAAAAACATGTTTTGTTTGTCCAATTCACCATTTCATTGTAAAAACATTTACTTTTACCATCTCCCTATGAAAAACATTTACTGTGCAATGTTTTTCCAATTTACCGTTTCATTGTGGAAAAACATTTAATGTGTGTTTTTTTTCAATTTACCATCTTTGGTAAAATACCTTTTATCTTCTTCTTTTACTTCTTGAAACCTTTGGATAAAGAATTATCCAAGTCTTCGTTCACGTGCATCTTCCCATTTAAATCTTTTTCATGGAAATTAATCTCTTTGATTTGTAAAATGTGAATTTTACCTCTGTAAAACAATTTCACGACGAAGAAGAATTTCTTTTATTTGAAATCCCATAATCATTGTTGAAATGCACTCATGGAAAAATGCCGCACATAAAACATATGATAAATGCTTTCACTTATTATATTGGGATTGGGCAAAAGTGGTTTAAATCAACTGCTTCGATGTGCTCCACATAAAAACACGTGTCCACCAAAGAAATGATGGTAGTATTCCCCAGTCCGCCTTCACAAAATTAACCTTCTCGCTACTTCAATCTCCGACATGTACGTGCGCCCTCCATCCAACCTTTGACTTTTCCACATTATAAATTGAGATTTGTGTCCATGATTTGATGTGATTCCGTAAATTAAATATTAATATAAATATAAAAATATCTATATCAATAATAAAAACCCCATTTTTTTCTATTTTCGAAGGCTATTGGGCATATGAGTCTTAACACGTGACTTTGTGGATAGGATAAGGGTGCTTAATAAAAGGCATGTTTTTTTTATTTTCAACGGGAATACGGAAATAAGGGTAAAAATGAATGAAGTGATGGAACTAAGGGATTTAGATAAGAATTAAGGCTAGGCATAAGCTTGAGTTATTTGCCAACTTTTGACTCGTGGAGTACATGATTGTTTTGGATGACCCATTGGGTGAAGGATTTAGGTGATGGGAGCTTGATGGATCTGGTGAAATTTTTTGAAAATCTGAGTTGAAAAATAACACAAGGACAAGATGCATTGGGAAAAAGTAATGCAAATTAACATGTGATATACAATCCACCGAGTCTCATCAACTTTCGATATCGAGGGGTTGAAAAAAAATGGTTTTGGGTAGACCTCTTTTCACCCCGATGTGCCTCTGAGGGTGCCACGCGTCCATGAATGAAACTGCCATAGTTTTCCCCGACCCGCCTTCAAATGATTATCTTTTGCATTGCTTCATTTCCCGATATGTGCCTTAGTTGTTGATTCGAGCTGCTTCATACGGTCCGTCGAGTCCTACCTTTCGTTCCTTTACTAAATTTGTCCACATGCCACCATATAAGTCCTTATATTCTAAAATATCACACTTCCATAGCAATGTGGCTTTTCACTAAATTTCTGACACTCAGATCCTATCTAAAAATTTTTATGGTGATAACATAGGCTCCAACTGGGGATGCTATCCTCCCTATGAGGTAGCAAAGAACTCATAGACCCAGTGCTTTATCCATTAGGATGCTCCGAAAACATGTGTGTGTACCCTGCTCTGACCTGTCACCAATGTCTATTGAAAACCAAACTTTGCATATTGCTCTCAACTGGATACTGGACATTGAATACACTGCTAAAATCTGGCTGTACATACTACTGGAAATCCAAACTGAATAAATGCTTGACCAACAAGCTTATTTTCACACTCCTATCTACTCTAAAACTGTTGAAATGAATACTCAATCAAGTGATGCTAAAGTGCCAATACAACCAATCAAGCAATTGGCTTCAGTTTACCGTCTTTGGTAAAATAACTTTTATCTTCTTCTTTTACTTCTTGAAACCTTTGGATAAAGAATTATCCAAGTCTTCATTCATGTCCATCTTCCCATTTAAATCTTTTTCATGGAAATTAATCTCTTTGATTTGTAAAATGTGAATTTTACCTGTGTAAAACAATTTCACGACGAAGAAGAATTTCTTTTATTTGAAATCCCATAATAATTATTGAAATGCACTCATGGAAAAATGTCGCACATAAAACATATGATAAATGCTTTCACTTATTATATTGGGATTGGGCTAAAGTGGTTTAAATCAACTGCTTCTATGTGCTCCACGTAAAAACACGTGTCCACCAAAGAAACCATGGTAGTATTCCCCGGTCCGCCTTCTTAAAATTAACCTTCTCGCTACTTCAATCTCCGACATGTACGTGTGCCCTCCATCCAACCTTTGACTTTTCCACATTATAAATTGAGATTCGTGTCCATGATTTGACGTGATTCCGTAAATTAAATATTGAATTAAATATTAATACAAATATAAATATATCTATATTAATAATAAAAAACCCATTTTTTTCTATTTTCGAAGGCTTTTGGGCATATGAAGCTTAACACATGACTTTGTGGATAGGATAAGGGTGCTTAATAAAAGGCATATTTTTTTATTTTCAATGGGAATACGAAAATAAGGGTAAAAATGAATGAAGTGATGGAACAAAGGGATTTAGATAAGAATTAAGTGCCAATGCAACCAATCAAGCAATTGGCTTCCTAATTTTTCTCCAATCACGTCTTTCTTAAGCAGGCAAATAAATGTAAAAGATAGCAGCTGAAAGAAAAAATTGAATCCAAATTTTGAGCTTATGAATGAAACAAACTCCTCCTTCAACGATGAATGTAATAGGATGGCCACAGGATCTTGAAAACCTTGAAAAATCATTTATTCTTGATGAACAAAAATGGGAAGACAAGCCTCATTCATAATTGTTTGTTTCTCTTGCTCTATTTCTTTAGTTCTGAGAACATTTACAAATGAAATGGAAGCAATAGGTTTTTCAACTATTCCATGCATATCAAAAAAAACATTCATACATTCTTGAACATCTTCAAATGTGATAGCCATATTATGTGCATCCTCTTGTTCATCAAACAATTATGATTTGGTTTCATTAAACTTCTGGAACTTTTCTTGAGGACTATCATTTTGACTTTCAAATGAATGAATGGAAATAAGTTCCTGCTCATAATCTTCTTGGAAATGTGAAAATCTAACAACATGCACTATTTCATAGTCTAGAGTTCCAATGGATGCATTTTCAAAACCATGATTTTCAAATGAATCAAATAAAACCACTGCCTCTTCATTATCTTTCTGTATTTCTGATTGAAAAGTGGCATACATTGTTTTGTTTCTTTCCTGAAAATTTATGTCATTTGTTTGTCGATTGCTAGAAGTTTCCATAGATGCAATTTCAGAATCCTCATCCATGTCTAGGCCACTTAGAATTTTAACAACCATATCATTCATAGGGGGAGAAAGACAACCTTGAAACACTTTGTCTTGCTGAAAATCTTGAATATCTTCATCAAGTTCAGGGGAAGGAAAATAACTTTCAACAACAATTTCTTGATCAACTTCACCTTCAACCAAAGGAGGGGATACTATTTGTTGTTGGGATGAATATTCATAAAGGGCTTCTATGATTTCATCATTCATACACTCTTCATCACCAAAAACATTTTCAAGGTACTTAATGAAATGTTCACAAAATTCACAACAATCTTCAAACACCAAGAATGAAGGATAAGATTCTCCATAATGCTTAAAGAATGTTATGTGGAAATCCTTAAGAGAGTATAAGTTGTCTGGTTTTAAACCTTCATACCATAATATTGCTTTCCCCTCTAGAGTAGCCATAAAAATTTTCATCAAACATCTTCATGAAATTCAACCCCCAGCTTACATATGTGCATGTGAAATCTAATCAAGTGCAAGGCAACATCATTTACTTTCCCATCTTTGAATTTAGTCAAATATTTTTGCCAATTTATGTGAGGAATACGATTTGGAAATCCAGGAATATGAGATCGATTCATTGGAGCATACCTTGCATATATTGAAATCATCTTCGGACAATGGAATCGCCAATGATGTTTTGGAAGATGGATTCTATATTGAGAGTGCAGTCGCCAGCAAAAATTCAAATTTTTGGATTCTTATACCAATGGAATCGCCTTCAAACTGATTTTTGATGTGTGGAGTGGCCAGAGTAGTAATACAAGAAATATGTGCATAAGTTTCTGCTACTCTCAAACCTTAGAACTCAACCATGTCGTTCTTCCTAAGGAAAAGTTTTCAATTTCGTCCCCGGCAACGACACCAGAATGTTAGCACTCTGTAAATTTTTTCTGGCTGAATAGACAAACAACATAGGTAATTGTTTCAACCTACTTTAGAGTTGAGGCACTAGCCTGCTCAACTCAGAGAGGGCTCTCTCATGTCACTTGATTCTTCTTTGGAGATCGGTGGCTAGATTTGGTTTGTTTTGGGGGTTTAATAAAGTTGTTGGCAAAGAAGGGGAGGAACACTTTGGACTATGGACTCAAAATTCTGAAATTGAATGAAAACATTGACTGGCCTGTAGAAATCTCTAGAGGATAAAGACTAAATGAGGCAATGAATCTGAGTTATAACTTGAATTTAATTAGAGTGGTAAGAGGAAAGAGAAACAGATAATCGCATCAGAGCATTACGAAAATGAATTCTGAATTAGCTAAGAAGAAACATACACAGTTTAAATTGCTTAAGCCAAGAGCATCAAATGATGAATTCTAGGCCTTTAACTCTCCAATTTAAACAGAAGAAAAATGTATATGACATCAAATATCACAGGAAACACATACAATGAGGGAATACAAAACTCATATCATAGCCATTAGAATCTTTTCATAAATAGTTCAAAGTTGTTGCATATGTATTCAATTCATCCCCATAAAATTACAATGAAGTTCAAAACCACCAGAACTGTGCCCTTGCACTTCTTCTCGCGCATAATACACTCAGAACCTCTAACACTTATACAATTCAAGTTCCTTCAATGTGCAACTGGTTACAATAACTAAAATGAAATGTTTCAGCTTCTACAATGATTACAACTGACAGTTTCCAGAAAAAAAAAAAACGTTTCATGATCCCTGCAGATTCCTCTCACGCTCTAGCTCCTTCTTCTTCCACGTTCTCTTTGAAGCGTCACTCATAATATTTCAAATATAATTTCATTTATCCATACTCTCATTAAACATTTGGGAATAATATATTTGAAATAAAAATAATTCCCAAATATTTTTCTATGGTGTAGAATTAATTTTTCATAATTTAATTCATGCCCATGGTTTTTAAGACCATGTATTGTTTTCCCAATTCACCATTCCATTGTAAAAACATTTACTTTTACCATCTCCCTGTGAAAAAAATTTACTGTGCGATGTTTTTCCAATTTACCGTTTCATTGTGGAAAAACATTTAATGTGTGTTTTTTTTCCAGTTTACCATCTTTGGTAAAATACCTTTATCTTCTTCTTTTACTTCTTGAAACCTTTGGATAAAGAATTATCCAAGTCTTCGTTCATGTGCATCTTCCCATTTAAATATTTTTCATGGAAATTAATCTCTTTGATTGTAAAATGTGAATTTTACCTCTGTAAAGCTATTTCACGGCGAAGAAGAATTTCTTTTATTTGAAATCCCATAATCATTATTGAAATGCACTCATGGAAAAATGCCGCACATAAAACATATGATAAATGCTTTCATTTATTATATTGGGATTGGGATAAAGTGGTTTAAATCAACTGCTTCGATGTGCTCAACGTAAAAACATGTGTCCACCAAAGAAACCATGGTAGTATTCCCTGGTCCGCCTTCGCAAAATTAACCTTCTCGCTACTTCAATCTCCGACATGTACATGCGCCCTCCATCCAACCTTTGACTTTTCCACATTATAAATTGAGATTTGTGTCCATGATTTGACATGATTTCGTAAATTAAATATTAATATAAATATAAAAATATCTATATTAATAATAAAAAAACCATTTTTTCTATTTTTGAAGGCTTTTGGGCATATGAGGCTTAACACATGACTTTGTGGATAGGATAAGGGTGCTTAATAAAAGGCATGTTTTTTTATTTTCAACGGGAATACGAAAATAAGGGTAAAAATGAATGAAGAGATGGAACTAAGGGATTTAGATAAGAATTAAGGCTAGGTATAAGCTTGAGATATTTGCCAACTTTTGACTGGTGGAGTACATGACTGTTTTGGATGACCCATTGGGTGAAGGAATTAGGTAATGGGAGTTTGATGGAGTTGGTGAAAAGTTTTGAAAAACTGAGTGGAAAAATAACACAAGGACAAGATGCATTGGGAAAAAGTAATGCAAATTAACATGTGATCTACAAACCACCGAGTCTCATCAACTTTCGATATCGGGGGTTGAAAAAGAATGGTTTTGGGTAGACCTCTTTTCACCCCGATGTGCCTCTGAGGGTTCCACGTGTCCACAAATGAAACCGCCATAGTTTTTCCCGACCCACCTTCAAATGATTATCTTTTGTGTTGCTTCATTTCCCGATATGTGCCTTAGTTGTTGATTCGAGTTGCTTCAAGATCGACGGTCCATCGAGTCCTACCGTCCATGCCTTTTCTAAATTTGTCCACATGCCACCATATAAGTCCTTATATTCTAAAATATCACACTTCCATAGTAATGTGGCTTTTCGCTAAATTTCCGAGACTCGGATCCTATCTGAAAATTGTTATGGTGATAACATAGGCTCCAAGTGGGGATGTTATCCTCCCTATGAGGTAGCAAAGAACTCGTATACCCGGTGCCTGATCCATTGGGATGCTCCAAAAACATGTGTGTGTACCTTGCTCCGACCTGTCACCAGTGTCTACTGAAAACCAAACTTTGCATATTGCTCTCAACTAGATACTGGACATTGAATACACTGCTAAAATTTGGCTGTACATACTACTGGAAATCCAAACTGAAAAAATACTTGACCAACAAGCTTATTTGCACACTCCTATCTACTCTAAAACTGCTGAAATGAATACTCAATCAAGTGATGCTAAAGTGCCAACGCAACCAATCAAGCAATTGGCTTCCTGATTTTTCTCTGATCACATCTTTCTTAAGAAGGTAGACAAATGTAAAAGATGGCAGCTGAAAGAAAAAATTGAGTCCAAATTATGAGCTTATGAATGAAACAAACTCCTCCTTCAATGATGAATGTAATAGGATGGCCACAAGATCTTGAAAACCTTGAAATATCATTTATTCTTGATGAACAAAAATGGGAAGACAATCCTCATTCATAATTGTTTGTTTCTCTTGCTCTATTTCTTCAGTTCTAAGAACATTTTCAAATGAAATGGAAGGAATAGGTTTTTCTACTCTTCCATGCATATCAAAAAAAACATTCATACATTCTTGAACATCTTCAAATGTGATAGCCATATTATGTGCATCCTCTTGTTCATCAAACAATTATGATTTGGTTTCATTAAACTTCTGGAAATTTTCTTGAGGACTATCATTTTGACTTTCAAATGAATGAATGGAAATAAGTTCCTGCCCATAATCTTCTTGCAAATGTGAAAAGCTAACAACATGCACTATTTCATAGTCTAGAGTTCTGATGGATGCATTTTCAAAACCATGATTTTCAAATGAATCAAATAAAACCACTGCCTCTTCATTATCTTTCTGTATTTCTGATTGAAAAGTGGCATACATTGTTTTGTTTCTTTCCTGAAAATCTATGTCATTTGTTTGTTGATTGCTGGAAGTTTCCATAGATGCAATTTCAGAATCCTCATCCATGTCTAAGCTACTTAGAATTTGAACAACCATATCATTCATAGGGGGAGAAAGACAACCTTGAAACACTTTGTCTTGCTAAAAATCTTGAATATCTTCATCAAGTTCAGGGGAAGGAAAATAACTTTCAACAACAATTTCTTGATCATCTTCACCTTCAACCAAAGGAGGGGATACTATTTGTTGTTGGGATGAATATTCATAAAGGGCTTCTATGATTTCATCATTCATACACTCTTCATCACTGAAAACATTTTCAAGGTACTTAATGAAATGTTCACAAAATTCACAACAATCTTCAAACACCAAGAATGAAGGATAAGATTCTCCATAATGCTAAAAGAATGTTATGTGGAAATCCTTAAGAGAGTATAAACTGCCTGGTTTTAAACCTTCATACCATAATCATACTTTCCCCTCTAGAGTAGCCATAAACATTTTCATCAAACAATCTTCATGAAATTCAACCCCCAGCTTACATATGTTCATGTGAAATCTAATCAAGTGCAAGGCAACATCATTTCCTTTCCCATCTTCTAATTTAGGAAAATATTTTTTCCAATCTATGTGAGGAATACGATTTGGAAATCCAGGAATATGAGATCGATTCATTGGAGCATACCTTGCAGATATTGAACTCATCTTCAGATAGTGGAGTCACCAATGATGTTTTGGAAGATTGATTCTACATTGATTGTGGAGTCGCCAATGAAAATTCAAAATTTTGGATTCTTATACCACTGGAATCGCCTTCAAACTGATTTTTGATGTGTGGAGTCGCCAGAGTAGGAATAAAACCAATATCTTCCTAAGTGTCTGCTGCTCTCAAACCTTAGAACTCAACCATGTCGTTCTTCCCAGGGAAAATTTTTCAATTTCGTCCCCGGCAACGGCGCCAGAATGTTAGCACTCTGTAAATTTTGTCTCGCTGAATAGACAAACGACAGAGGTAACTGTTTCAACCTACTTTAGAGTTGAGGCAATAGCCTGCTTAACTTAGAGAGGGATCTCTCATGTCACTTGATTCTTCTTTGGAGATCAATGGCTAGATTTGGTTTGTTTTGGGGGTTTAATAAAGTTGTTGGCAAAGAAGGGGAGGAACACTTTGGGTTATGGAGTCAAAATTATGAAATTGAATGAAAAAATTGACTAGCATGTAGAACTCTCTAGAGGATAAAGGCTAAATGAGGCAATGAATCTGAGTTATAACTTGAATTTAATTAGAGTGGTAAGAGGAAAGATAAACAGATAACCTCATCAGAGCATTATGAAAATTAATTATGAATTAGCTAAGAAGAAACATACACAGTTTAAATTGCTTAAGCCAAGAACAACAAATGATGAATTCTGAGCCTTTACCTCTCCAATTTAAAGAGAAGAAAAATGTATATGACATCAAAGATCACAGGAAACACATACAATGAGGGAATACAAAACTCATATCATAGCCATTAGAATCTTTTCATAAACAGTTCAAAGTTGTTGCATATGTATTCAATTCAGCCCCAGAAAATTACAATGAAGTTCAAAACCAGCAGAACTGTCCCCTTGCACTTATGCCCATGCTTAATACACTCATAACCTCTAACACTTATACAATTGGTGTTCCTTTAATGTGCAACCGGTTACAATAATTGAAATTAAACATTTCATCTTCTACAATGATTGCAATTGACAGTTTCCAGAAAAAAAACATTTCATGATCCCTGCAGATTCCTCTTACGCTCTAGCTCCTTCTTCTGCCACATTCTCTTTGAAATGTCACTCATAATATTTCAAATATAATTGCATTTATCCATACTCTCATTAAACATTTGGGAATAATATATTTGAAATAAAAATAATTCCCAAATATTTTTCTATACTGTAGAATTAAATTTTCATAATTTAATTCATGCCCGTGGTTTTTAAGACCATGTTTTGTTTTCCCAATTCACCATTTCATTGTAAAAACATTTACTTTTACCATCTCCCTGTGAAAAACATTTACTTTGTAATGTTTTTCTTTCTTTTCAATTTACCTTCTTTGGTAAAATACCTTTTATCTTCTTATGTTTCTTCTTGAAACCTTTGGATAAAGAATTATCCAAGTCTTAGTTCATGTGCATATTCCCATTTAAATCTTTTTCATGGAAATTAATCTCTTTTATTTGTAAAATGTGAATTTTACCTCTGTAAAACAATGTCACGGCGAGGAATAATTTCTTTTATTGGAAATCCCATAATCATTATTGAAATGCACTCCTGGAAAAATGTCACACATAAAACATATGATAAATTATTTCATTTATTATATTGGGATTGGGCCAAAGTGGTTTAAATCAACTGCTTTTACCTCCGATGTGCTCCGTAAAAACACGTGTCCACATGTACGTGCGCCCTCCATCCAACCTTTGACTTTTCCACATTATAAATTGAGATTGGTGCCCATGATTTGACGTGATTCCGTAAATTAAATATTGGATTAAATATTAATATAAATATAAAAATATTTATATTAATAATAAAAAACCCATTTTTTCTATTTTCAGAGGCTTTCGGGCATATGAGGCTTAACACATGACTTTGTGGATAGGATAAGGTTGCTTAATAAAAGGCATATTTTTTTTATTTTAAATGGGAATACGAAAATAAGGGTAAAAATGAATGAAGTGGTGGAACTAAGGGATTTAGATGAGAATTAAGGCTAGGTATAAGCTTGGGATATTTGCCAACTTTTGACTCATGGAGTACATGACTGTTTTGGATGACCCATTGGGTGAAGGATTTAGGTGATGGGAGCTTGACGGAGCTAGTGAAAAAGTTTGAAAATCTGAGTGGAAAAATAACACAAGGACAAGATGCATTGGGGAAAATTAATGCAAATTAACATGTGATCTACAGTCCACTGAATCTCATCAACTTTCAATATCAAGGGTTGAAAAAAATGGTTTTGGGTAGACCTATTTTCACCCCGATGTGCCTCTGAGGGTGCCACACATCCACGAATGAAACCTCCATAATTTTCCTCGACCCGCCTTCGAATGATTATCTTCTGCGCTACTTCATTTCCCGATATGTGCCTTAGTCGTTGATCCAGGCTGCTTCAAGATCGACAGTCCATCGAGTCTTACCTTTCATACCTCTATTAAATCTGTCCACATGCCGCCATATAAGTCCTTATATTACAAACTATCACACTTCCATAGTAATGTGGCTTTTCACTAAATTTCCGAGACTATGATCCTATCTGAAAATTGTTATGGTGATAACAATTTCAAGTTCTAATAATCTTTGTGTCCAGTGTTTCTTGTGGGTGGCAGCCCAAGATTTTGTACGAGCTTTGAGGCTCTTAAGTTTCCAAATGGGAGGATGTTGAATATAGGGCTCGTCAAGGTAAAAAGGATCCTTCCACACATCAGTAACTAAGGATTTGAAATACGCTTCAAGAATCCAGCCCGAATTAAATTTGAAGGGATGTGTGATCTTATGGGTTGATGAGTCCAAGTGTAGGAAAATCGGAGCATGGTCTGATAGAAAAGAGGAATCCACCCAGGTGCGGATTCTATCCTCTGTGGTGATTAGATTATCCGAAATGAGGAAGCAATCAAGTCTTTTGGAGATTGAATCATATCCCAACCACCCATTATGCCATGTGGGAGCTAAGTAATCTTCCTTTCAAATTTCTATCCCAATATACCAATCGGCCACAATTTTGCAATCAAGGCCTCCTTTTAAGATCTATTCAAGCTCTGGATTTGAATATTTTGATTGGGACTAATTTTCAAATGGATCCATCTTTCTATCATTCTTTGAAATCGTTAAATCTTGATTTCAAATCAATATTTCATTGCAAGTTCTGAAGTGGTGTAAAAGTGATCATTCATCTTTGAATCTACATATCGATAGATGTCTCGTCAAATTGCATATTCTATGGTTCTCCGACAGTTAATTCCTTCAATTCAAAATCCTCACAATTAATGAAAATTGGCCTTTCAAATAGATTAAAAAGATCTTTAGGCGATTGCATCATCATTTGAAAAACTTGTCCATTTTATTTTTCCTATTAGAGCTAAACTTTCAATATCCAATCAAGCACCCATTTCAAGGAATAGTGCTCAAAGTAGGGAGTACATGTGCACCATTATACCACCGTGGTTGACTCATTATTCATTTGTGCACCCATAGGTACTTGATTTGAATCCCTTGTCTCTGAATAAATTTCAAGGAATAATGCTCAAAGTAGGGGAGTACATGTGCACCATTCTACCACCCTGGTTGACTCATTATTCATTTGTGCAGCCATACTTGATTTGAATCCCTTGTCTTTGAATAATTGATCTGAATTTGCAATATTTAGGCTAATCCATTTTCATACATCTTTGGTCTAGCTAGATGTGTTACTCTTTCAAAATTGTTATGGATTAAGTGATGCATTTTGACATATAAAAGCTAG
>ML783406.1:946810-963016 GCA_009831015.1 Picea engelmannii | reverse complement strand
TTTCAAATGATTATATATCAAACCATGAATGTAAAAGCTCTGGTGAGAGTTATAAACACCTCTTTTAACACATAGTGTTCATAGTTTCAATCACAAAATCACAAATTCAAACTCAAACTCAAGTGAATATATATGAATATATATGAAGTAAAGTTGGCAAACTGAGCTGCAAAAACATACATATTATATGGGACCTAAGATATGTTTATCTCAATAAACTTTACAAACAAAAAAATCTCACATACCAATTTAATGTCTAACTTGAAGTGAACTTAAAAATAGATAATTATTAATATTATGATATTATTATAAAAAATAAAAAAAACAACATTACAATCTTAACGCACATCTGGAATTGATTTCTATCATAGTAGGAGTCTCGAATTTCAAAAGACTCCACACAGTCCTGAGATTCTCTGCTATGAATCCCGTAAGAGGAACCAACAATCTTCTCATTAAGCTCCTATCTAACCCTAACCCAACATAACCAGAACTCTGATCAGACTTACCAATCAGCTTCTCCTCTCCTCCAACACCAGCATTCGGTCGACCCAAATCACTGTTTGATCCCAGCCAAGTTATGAGTTCCTTCGTTTGCAATTTCTCTTCCTTGGCTTTCAGTTTCTTCCCATTTCTTCTGTTCTCGGAGGTAGTACCAATCGTCGCCATGTGATCTTCAAACATTTCAATGGCCTCGTGAATGAGATCTCTGTTTGGGGAAATATCCCAACGACTCCAAAAGCCCACATAACACTCAAAGCAACTGCAATCAAAAGATGGAGTGTGAGAGATGCTGTTCTTGCTACCCCTCCTGCTGCTCTTGCCTCGATTGTTCTCCATTGAAAGAGCCTTCAGAGAGCAGGCAATAAGATAAAATAACACTTCCTGGTCCTCCTGAGGGAGTGTGATACTGAGCGTGATAAGGGCCTCAGGAAGAAACTTCGGCACTGAAAAACTCTCCAGCTTCCTCTGGGTGCTCATAGCGTCTGAAACTCTGAATACTGTGAATTCTCAGATACTTCTGAACATCATCAGCAACTTTCTTTAAGGTGGGAAGAGACTAATAATGCAATAGAATAAAAAGAGATCCTTAACACTCTCCTTTCAAGGTAACAACACTCTCCTTTCAAGGTAACCACGATTAGATTACTAACTAGCACCTAATCAGATCCCCGATTTCTGCGCGCAGAGAGAAATGAGGTCGCACAATCCTAGATTGGTTAGTCTCTAAAATAGAATTCATGAAGATCTTAGCAATCACTATTAGATAATAACGCGTTCTGAGCCGTTATATTTGACTGCCTCTGCATGTCTCGTCTCAGGTACGTTTTCTTTAGATATTCTATCGTCCTGTTGACGGTATGCAGAGAAATACATGCGTTGAAAAGTTTTTGTTTGACGATTCGTCATGAGGTCTGAACTGTATCTTGGAAGTCGCTGGTAAACAAAGATATATTTGTCTAATTTTACTGTGCATATCCATTAAGGAATATATTTTGTAATAATTTCTAAGAAGGTTGCAGTGGAGTAGATATGGTTCTAGCTGCTTGCATTAAGAAAGTATTCATTAAGAAAGTATTCAAGTTTTGTTGGTGATGTCATTATTCAAACTACATTTCTGTGACTAAGTTCTAAGTTTGACTGTAAATGTTTTTTTTCATTAAGAAAGTAATCCAGTTTTGTTGGTGATCTCATTATTCAAATTACTTTGCGACTAAGTTTGATGGTAAATGTTTTTTTAAATGTATGAAGTTGAAAATGAACATTATAACCTCAAGGGGAACAAGAGTTTTAAAGTGGTGACCTCTTAGGTGGGGATAGCTTCACCTCTGGCTTAGAACCACTTGAGTGAGCTAACCCTTGGGGTTACCTTTATAAGTTATTTTTAATTGATAAGAGGTTAAATTATGGGGTAGTATTTGGTTTCATGTATAAGATTAAGGGTGATGTTAAGAGGAAACACATGACCCTATTAAAGGTAGCTTATCACCACAAGAGATAAGAGTGATGTTAATAGGAAACACATGACCCTATTAAAGATAGCTTAGCACCACAAGAGATAAGGGTGATGTTAAGAGGAAACACATGACCCTATTAAAGGTAGCTTAGCACCACAAGAGATAATGGTTTTTTTGCAAATACTATTAAGGCTAAAAGTGTCTTTTGTTCATGAAGGCCGAAAATTGATTCTACTTGGTTAATAGCTCATCTCCTTAAGATGTAAGGAGGTTAATAGCCCAAGACCCTAAAGCATCTAGTGATAGTGAAAGTCATTTGTAAATACCAACCACTAATGATGGTCCTCAATACCAATTAACAACTGAATTATAATAAATTTTACCACTTTCTAAAAAATAAAAATTAAATTATTAATTTACCAATTAATAATGATATTAGTATATGTTAGATGAACACAACATCATAACCTTATTAGTTATTAATGATATGTTAAAATAGTATGAAACTTTGATTATATCATTAACCACTTAGAGTTCATCACACCTTGCTCAATATTCAATTAAGCTGAAGTTATTTGTATAAGAGAAACAAGGGAAATAGTTGCAAAGCAGCTAGTCCCTGCCTAGTTCATATGTCGAGTTGTTTGTTGAAATATGCATAGTTTCATATGTCAAGTTGTTGAAATGCGCATAGTGACTTATGGTGTGGGATCTGACATGTTTTATCCACACATTACAATTAACCCTGATTCCGACAGATAGACCTTCAACAAGAACAATATAACCTCACTTTGAGGAGAGAATTATGCAACTTTTTTACCATCATCAAACTTACATTACGATATAAATGTTAATTATAAAATTAATGCTCGATGATATATATATATATATATATATATATATATATATATATATATATATATATATATATATATATATATATATAAATATAATGCACTTTTGTGAGAAATTTGTGTCCTTTTGTTCAAATTGGCAGTTACATAATAGCTTGCATGAGTATTCTAGTAGCTCGAAACACATTTATTTCTTTAAAGTGTTATTCTACCAAAGTGGCATATTGTGCAGTCCAAGTTATAGTTGTTACAATGAGAGTCGCGACTGTAGATATTTTTCATTGACATAATGTTATTATACTCGAGTATCATATTCTGTAGCCTTAGTTATAGTTGTTGCAGTAGAGAGTCTAGTTGTTGCAGTAGAGAATCACGACTCTAGATATCTTTCATTGACATAGGTGAAAAACTAAGGAAGAAACACTTATGTCAAAGAAGTTGTGTGGGGAGTAACTTTGTTGCAAATATCTTTTGCTCAAAGATCGTATTATATTTATTCCCTGCCTCTCAAGGGACTTTGATCAATTTTCTCTTTTGAAACACGAACTGCTGGAGTTAATTTCAACAAGTGATGTAGCTAGCTACAAGAAGATCATTTGTACTAGTTGTGGTTGGAATTGTTGTAGCAGACGATACTATTGGGGATAGAGCAATTAGTACTATTTGTTTCATTGAAGGTACAACCTTACTTGTTTGTAAAGATGTTGAATGTGGGGATACTTTGATCCAAGTGGTTATCGGCGGCCACCCACCTTTTCCAAATGGCTCAAAATAGTTTTTTGGCAATTTTGGCAATTTACTATTTTTAGCAGGTTTAAACTTCCGAGGCCATTTTGAGGGCCCAAATGAAGGTTTTTCGAGATAAAGGTTCTTAATGATATATGAAGGCATCATTGAGCCCCCAAAGTGAATCTCCTCGACGATACCTTTCCAACGAGCTATTACACGCCTAAAACGGAGATCGTATGCAAAAGTTACGACCCCGGGAAGTTGATGTACTCACTTACCCAAACAGGGCCCACACGACTTTTGGCGCTTCATCTCTCAGGGTTAGGTTTTTGGATGTCTAGGGTTTTTGGCATTCCTACTTATTGTAAAAAGGCCTTCAGAGCCTCATTGTAATCATCTTCTTGCGAATGCGAGTAGTCGTCACATCTCTTCTCAGAGATAAGCTGCCACCATTCTAGCGAGTCTTTCACTCTATATTTTTACAGTCTCTGTACAATTCTTTCATTAATAGAAATCATGTATTATTGTATCTTTGTGTTTATGGTTGCATCTCTGATATATTTCTGTTATATTATTGGATATACGTGATATCTCTGTGCATTTCTTTATTATATCTCCGCTCTCATTTTGTGCCAAAAATAATCCAGATCATACTTTTACTTGCTCTGTGTTTTCAAAGTTGGCCCTTTCTCCCAACTCTTCTAATGCCATAATTACCCTCTCCAACCTTGCCAATATTTCTATCAGAAGAGAAAAAAAGCTAGCAAGCATAAGGACCTCCATAAATGCAAAATGTCTTCGTTTCATTTCTCTCACTTCACACATGTTGCCAACTTGATCTCTTGAAAAAGATTCGTGCATAGCCCCCTCGAGAATAGTTTGAGAAGATGATTTATTTAGTTCACCTGCTTGTTTTGTCGAGTTTGGTGTTGAGGATGCTTGTGATTTGTCTTTTATAGTTAAAACTTCCTAGAAATTTGGTGGGGTCTTCAAGGGATTCTCCTTTGAAATTTTCCACCTCTTAGTATCGAAGAAAAGCTATGATTTTGCTCTTAGATAATTTTATATATTCTCCACCATTGTTGTTAATTGATCCATCATTAAACAAGAATTTGTATTTTTTTTCGTTATCCTTATGCTCTCTGCCACTTCACGCAAAATCTCTGTAGACTCTTTGTCTATGTCCATGCATGGTGTTTTCAAATTTTCTATGACATCAACCGGAGCTTGACCAGACAATGTTATCACTTATTATTACATCACAGTATCATTGATTATCATTATAGTATAAAATGAAAGAGAAGAATACCTGAGTTTCCTCAAATACCTGAATCTCGGAGTTTAAAAGTCCATTTAAAGTCTCCACACAATAGGCACCATATCGGGTCATGTTTCCAACCTTTACATAAAGATTCCATGCATATCTGAAGAAGAAGCGTCCATGGGGTGGTTTCCATCTAGGGAAATTCATCTGCAAAGTTAAATGCTCTTCATGAAAAAGAAACGGATAGCCAAACTTACATGATAGAAGACGATAGTATATACTTATCAATTGTGATATTTACCAATGATTCTTCTATGACCTTCGATTTCAACACACATTTGTAGCCTCTTAGGATCTTGTCATCGTTTGATTCCTACCCATATTTTGGCTTCACGAAGTATTGTATGATTCCTTCTACAAAAACACAAACAAATTCGCAACCTTTGTTAAAAAGCATGCACATACAATAAAAGAAAATGAAAGTTTATAATTAACATTTAATTGTTTCCTTTACTTTATGAATTGATTTTTTTTTAAAAATGAATAGAATTTAATAATTTATTAAAAGATGAGCCACTTGTCATATTCATGACTGCATGGATAGCACATGGAGGTAGACACGAAGTCTCTTCTTACCGAAAAATTCCTCATAACACAAAAGGAAAACCTACAAAACTTCACCACGGATGTTATTCACAACCACCAAAACACCTTAAGAAGCTCAAGTATATTAACTTGGATATTAAGGTGGTGGGGAGGTATTCAGGTGGTGAGACGATGGAGAGTTACTCAGGCGGTGAGAAGGTAGCCAAGTGGAAGGTGTGGTTATGTCATAGCTTCGTCTATTGCAACTACTGCATGCATACATATTGTGTGGGACGGTGGAGAAGGAGTAGCCAGGTAGGAAATATGCATCGAATGAGGATGAGGAGAATGGAACCCTACGTTAGGGATTTTATTCGTCTTGTGTAGTATTACAGTGAGTATTTCATGAATAAGTCACAAGTGCTCAAATAAACTTAGTCCAGCACAACCATTAAAATGGCCCTTCAGCGGTAAATGGTTGCTCTGCCTTCCTCTTCACCATACTTATTTCCAACACAATTCTCCATACTCTAGAAGTTGTAGCAGATATAAATCCCTTTATGTTGGGTTTTTCTCATTCCCCAAATCCTCAACCATCAATTGTGAAAGAAAAAACCATCGGTCACATGAAGCACGAGAAAGTCAATGGGTCTGTAGAATGTCCAGTAAAAGAGCATGGGCTCAAACAAACTCAGTACCAAATGTACAAGGGCCAAATATCAACAAATTATTCCACAAGCTCTACAAAATGGGCAGAATAGTAGAATCTCTCAAAAAATTTGAATACATAGTGGTCAAAGGGCAGATTCCCAATGTGGTCTCCTACACAAACCTCATTGGTTGTCTCTGCAAAGAATATAAGATGGACAAAGCCAATTCAATTCTTCAAAAATTGTTTTTGTTAGGCTGTAATCCTAATGTTATAACATATAATGTATTAATGGGTGGGCATTGTAAGAAGGGTGAATAATTTCAATCTTCATTATAGTGTCACCATGGAATCAAGGAAAATAATATAACAGTTCTAATAGTCGTTACAACTTCTCAGTCGATTGACGCCACTAGGTGAGAGCATTTAAGTTTCTTTTAAGTGAAACTAGTAGCATTTTATATAATTTTGTAGCAGTAGGTAAGCTGCATGACTCTTTTCAGGCGACATTTAAGAATTAACTTTGATATGAATTTATAGTCCATAGCTTTGAGATTTATATTCGAACAATAACCAAACTAGTCAGAGACTTTGTTGGACGTTGGTATGTTATTGCATCTTATGAGCTTCAGGTGTCTGAGGTATAGTGACTAGCTATGTTTGTATGTTTAATGTTTTCCTCTATTGAAATAACTTTTACAACACTGAAATCTCTTTCACTCTATAGCCCAATAAATGTGAAGATGATGGTTTATGGCATCATGTACAAATATGCAAAAGGAAAGAAGCACGAGGCCTACTTGAAAAAAAGTTAGGAGTGATATCATAGTCTCAGCAGTCGCTCTCTGGAGCCCTTGACTCCAAATGTTGAGTGGAATTGGGCCGAGAGAACGTCTAAAATCCATGGGCATTCATGTGATATTAAATCATCCCTTCATATCCCTAGGCATGGGCAATAATACAATGAACGCAATGTGCATTCCTACTACATATAGGCATCCAATGGATTTCGAGCCATCCCTCAATCCATACACAAGCATAAATAAATCGAGACATTGTATTAGTTCCATGCAAATTATTGTATTATTGTATTACTATGTAAGAAAATTATTTTATTATTGTATTATTGTGCATGAGGAAGAAAGAGGTATGTTTCTTTGCATACCTTTGTTTAGTTTTCATCTACCACCTTAGTTGTATATGCGTCTTTGTTTACGCTTATTTTCTTGACCGCTATATAGCAATACAAAAAGCGGCATGGATTAAATGAAGCTCAAAGCATGCCTCAGAAAACCTAGATTAAGGTATAAGTAGTAGGGAGTTTGAGTGGCTATCCTAGTTCGTAGAGAACCAGAGGGCGGATATATTATTAATTTTCCCTTACTTTCTTATTCCTTTGTGTAGGGTGGTGAGGAGACGGTGAGGGTGAGGCATTGAGTAGGTGGCCAAGCGGTCTCTAGGATATGAACATGTGGCCAATTGGTGAGCACATACCAAGGGATAAGGTCAAGTCCTAGTCTGCCAAAACTTTGGCTGTAATGTTGTCAGAACTAACAAAAGAGATTTCACTATACCTTGTCATAACCTACAAAACAACCACTAAAAAAATTGTATTTTTTAAATATTTTTTAACTCTGTAAATAGAGAAAATTAAATATCTCATACCATGAGAATAAATTCATGTCAAATAACATTCACAGAAATTTGATGATTAAAATTTGATAAATATGAAAATAATTTTGGTTTTTTAAATAAATACAATTAATATAAAATTTAGGCAAAACTTAAGGGATATTGCAAATGAAGAAATGAATTAATAAGAGGTGGTAGTCGGGAACATAGGTTATCATAGGCTATTGAATGCATCTCATCTCCAAAATGAACCAAATAATGCAGCGAAACAAACTAACTAAAAAACTATAGTCCCTACTTTAAGGATGAAGGGAAAGAAAAATATTAACTTCCAATAGATTTTAAAATAAAGAAAATGGATAATAATAAACTAAAGGGTTTCTTTAAAGAAAAAAAATATTATTATTGTGTAAAGTTTAGTTATTTATAAAATATTGTAAAAAAATTATAAAAATTATTATTATTATGTAAAATTAAATTATTATTTTAAAAATATTTTTAAAAAATATTATTATTATTATTATTTTTCTTTTTGTAAATAAGAAGTAAAATATATTAGGTTTCTGCTAAAACTGCAGTAAGGTTTCAAAATACAAACATGTTCAGAGTGGGAATGCTGGAATGCCCCAACAGAGGGGAAACCAGTCCAGCCTTCCCCTTCAGTTCAGAAGTCATATAGTCATAAGCTAAGGTAAAAAGACTAAGTTTAAACTGATCTTCAGCTGAGACCATGAGACTGGTAGAACGACACAAAGACAAACAGATAAACTAAACACCTGGCAAGAAGGTTTGCCACATGGGAGGGAGGTCCCCTGGCCACGGATCTTCTTCAATGAAAGTTGGCTCATATGCTGGCTCGTTTGCCTCGTCGCGCTCGACTCCCTTATCTCGGCTGTCGTGCTCATTCTCCGCCGGTTCCCTGTGGACGGAGCGTTGGGAAGTGTTCGGTATTTCATTTGTAGCAACAACAGGTGCCTCCCTTGGCATCTAAGAGCCCCCTGCATGGAGGATAGAAGTTGGAGACAAATCTCCACCTTTGCATCTGAAGCTTGGAGGCGATAATTGAGATCTGCCATCTCCTGTCTAAGCTCAAAGACCAGGTCGTTCATGATAAGAAGACGGTCTCTATAATACATCCTGTCGAAAGAGCCAGTTGACTGCGGTTCAGTTCGCTTAGGCGCTCCCCGAGGAGGGTCACCGCTTGGGCCAAGGAGGGGTGGAGGGGGCTGGAACTTCACCAAGGGATCGGGAAGGTGGCGCGGGAGGGAGTTTGGCGAGCGAGAGGATGTAGCCCTGGAAGCGACCATTGGTTCGGGCAGGGGAACATCTCGAGAATCCGACTGAGGATGAGGGGAGGGCCCGCTAGAAGACGAGCTAGGAGGCGTGACCGGGGGTCGACGGGGCTTCCAGGGAGAGCCCCGCTTTGGCCTTCCCCTTGGGTGCTTCATTATGTGCACAGTGTGTTGGAAAAGGCAAAAGAACAGCGTCCAGTTCAAGAGAGGGACAGGGATATCGTCTTGCTTGTGCCGTGATTAGAGGAGCCTTGCGGACATCAGGCGGGGGCAAATGACATACAGCGAGGGTGAAGCCATTCTAAATTCGCTTGCGAGGGGAGGCCTGCGGGAGTGCGGCATTAGTGCCCCCTCAAATCGCCATAAAACACAATTAAACTCCATGGAGGGTGGCGGGCTGCAACACGAGCCCATCATGTGCCTCCCTGCTGTGATGGCTTATGCCAGCCCCTCCTCCTTGCCACAATGGATGCTCTATCACCCCATCCAGGGGATGATGATGATTATTATTATTATTATTATTATTATTATTGTTATTATTGTTATTTAAAGTTAATTTATATAAAACTTATTAAAATAATATTATATAGTTGTTATTATAAAAAATATTTTGTATATAAACTAAAATTATGTGAAGAATGAAAAATCATTTAAATCTTACTCCATACTTTAAAATGGTTAAAAAGTATTTATGGATGATATATGATAGTTACTAGAGTATTGGTCAAGAGATCGTGTTAAGACAATTTCCAAATGGTATTACTAACGATAGACATGAATTCACAGTGAAAGCTTTTTTTCTAATATATTAATATATTTTAAATTTTATTTGAAGTGTAAGTAAAAGCTTTTTTTTAATATATTAATATGTTTTAAATTTTATTTGAATTATAATTAAAAATGAATGAGCTAAAATTTATTATAATTTATTTAGGTTTAATCATCAACATTGCACTTTTAAATAAAATGAATTGAATTGTATATGTAGTTAATATTTTTATGAAACATTTTGACTCTTCCCTAAATAGTTTTCATTTCAAATCTAAATGTTGGTTTAGGTTTGTAAATGACACTTTTTTTATTTAACCTCATGGTCTTTCCACCATAGCTACCTTTTTCAATCACCTTAACAGTTTCTTCCCCCACATATGATTTACCCTAGAAACTCAAAAGGACAACTCCCTTTCCTTTTTGTATGTCCTTATTTCTCATCTTCCTGACGACTCTTTCACCCACTTTACAGAAAGAAGAACCACACCGAAAAATACCTTAATGTTAGCTCCCACCACCACCCGGATCAAAAATACGTTCTCCTAAAAACTCTAATTACACGTTCCCTCTGCGTCTCTGCCCCCCAATTCCTCGTAGAAGAAAAAACCACTCCTAACCAAAGCCCTCCTATAATGGTTACTCTCTCTCCCAAATCAACCAAGCTTTTTTCTTGGCCAACAATTCTAAACCAAAATTAACCTCATCATCTTCCCCTTGTCATGCTCTCATCTCCCTTCCCTACACTCAAGAGACCATTGATCTTATCTCAAAACTCCTGGCTAAGAAGAACATCAAAATTGTTTTCAAACCTTACAAAACTCTCAAACAACTCTTTAGAACTGCTAAAGGCAAATCTGACCCAATGTTGGGCTCAAGAGTTTATCAAATCTCCTACTCCTGTGGAAAATATTGCATATGTGAAACTGCTTGATCCTTCAAAGCTCGTCTCAAAGAACGTGTAGTTGATACTAACCACAACCGAATTTCCAAATCAATTATCGTCAAACACTCTGACAAATCCAAACATCTCATTTGCTTTGACCAAACAAAAATCCTAGCTTCTACCCCCTCTTACTCCTCTCGACTCATTCATGAAGCTCTTCAAATAGAAAAGCACCATAACAATTTTCATGGAAACTGAGCCAATCTTGAAAGCCTACCATCCAAAACCTTGATCACTAAGCGTCCTCTTGTTATGTCCATTTTTTATTTTCTTCCTTACTCTCTCTTAATCTTTTTCCTTTCATCCTAAGTTCTCCTAATTTATTTCTTCTATATCGTCTTCTTATGTGTGTTTTTTCTTATTACTTTATTTTTTATTTTAATTCTTATTATTTTCTCCCATTATTATTCTGTAACTTAGTCCCCAAAACCTTTATTTTCATTTATATACTTTATTCTCCATTATATTATATTATTATTTTATTATAATATAGTCCCTAAAATCCTTATTTTCATTTTTATTCTTCCTACTTAGATTGTATTAAATTATTATTTTACATTATATTATACTCCCACTTCAATATATCATTCTATGCCTTCAACATTTTTTGCTTCAATTTGACGCATCTAATCATGTCCTTTCTTCTTCTTTCCCCATAATATTACTTAATAATATTATTTTTAAATCATTTTCAACCTCTTTTTAATATTTTTTAATATTGTATTACCAACTCAAAGATCTTTTTATTAAATTTTTTTATCAATTAAATTAATTTCCCTCTTTATTTTATTTTAAATATTGGTTTCATTAATTTTTACCAAAAAAATTTCAACTACACAATATTTATCCAAAAACATTTATTAACAATTAAATTGTAATTAAAAATGAATAAATAAAAAGTTATCTTAACTTAATTAAGTTTAATTATCAACATTGCACTTTTAAATAAACAAAAATTAAATATTTAAAAAAAAAACAATAATATAATCATTGCACTTTTAAATAAACAAAAATTAAATAGTTTTTTTTTAAAACAATAGTATAGTCAAATATGAAATTTAATTTAAATAGTTTCCTAGTAAAAAATCCAAAAACCAATGGGTGGCCAAGAGAATTCAACATGGCTATAAATTTGTGGACTTTGTTTGAATCAAAGTTAAAAAATTTATCAAATATCAAACTTAACTAAATTATAACATCAACCTTTTTAATTGTAAACTTACAAGAATGAATAGGAAAATATAATTATCCCACTTGAAACTTTAAATTTTTATTTAACATCAACATTTTACGATTGTGTTTACTTAACAATGAATAGGCAAACTTAAATTATCCCATTTTAAATTTTAGATTTCTATTTAACATCAACTTTAAACATCATCTTTAATGAATAGGCAAATATAAATTATCTCATTTGAAACTTTAGATTTCTATTTAACATCAACTTTATATTATTGTGAGAGGGTATTAGCGATATCAACATGCATTTTTTCAAAACTCACTATAAATTTAATAATAAATTATCAACTCAGTTATAAATCTGTAAATTTGGTTTAAAATATTATTGTGAGATGGTATTATCAACATCCATTTGTTCAAAATTTAGTAGAAATTTAATAATAAATTATCAATTCAGTGATAAATGTGTAAATTTTGTTTAACATTTTATGATTGTATTTACCTTTTTTTTTCCATAAAAAAATGCACTTTATATATATTGATATAAATTGTTTAAATATATTTATGGCCAAACAAACACTGTTGACATAGAGAACAATCAGAAGAGACCTTCCTCCCAAGAAGAAAAGCACATAACACCCCAAGTCCAGCTGATTGAGTGTCTCTACTGAAATAAAAACATGCATTCATCTTTCAGGAATAATCAACAAAAATTAATAATATGGAAATAATAAGTATCAATCCCTCATATAGGACTCGGGCATCCGGCAGAAGACTTCCAAGATAAAACTAATATAGGTTGAGAAACTTATGGGGCCCCTCATGCGCCTCAACACATTGGTAAAAGATAAGCTTCCCTGGGTCCCTGGTAAGCGCCTACTTTAAGAGGTTGTTTGCCAGTTAATTATCCTCTCTATAAACATGGGAGAATGATACCTTTTGGAAAGTGGATATTAAAGAAATTAAATTATCTTTCCAGCAATCCAGAGTGATGACTTGAAGCTGGCCTTTTCCCTGCAACCAGTCTATAATTATTTTTGAATCTCCCATTACATGAATAGACTGAATAGATAGCCGAGAATCCAATGTGAGCAAAGCCCATGCCCCGAGAAGTTCCGCTCGAGTGTTTATGCCCAGGCCGCAGTTAAGAAGCCACTTATACCTGCACTGATCACTAACCACTAAAACATCTCCAACTCCACTATGTGTACCTGAAGAAATGGTCACACCATTGAACTAGCCAACGTTTTCACACCAACCTGTCTGAGAGGGATCCGATCTTCTGATATTGTTATCAGACAAATCGGTAGGTGCGGACACTAACAAATCTCCCTAGATCCACCTGGATCTAGAACAAAACAGGACAAGACACGACTCTTTCCCTAAGTTGTAATCATTGAATCTACTACTAAGAAGGAATGAGTGACATACCTTTATATCGCTTCCTTAGGTCTCTGTTGATCCCGCTTCGCTCTGGTGCTCTTGTGAAATCAAGTCCAAGACAACACAAACCAACCAAATTGAAGATAGCAAAGTATATTCAATGTCAACCTATGCATATGATCAAGGAGTTACACAATAAAATAAGAGTAATTTTATGGGAAAGGGACATGTCGTTGTATTATATTAAATGAAAGTAGAAGATACAACCTGATCGCCTTGATGTCGCAAGATTCCTTTCAGTGACCCTTGGTTCCAACACACACACACTTTCCATGTACTTGCATGAAGAAGATCCAATGCCTCTTGATAGACCAAATAAAGTCTTCAAGCTTCTGTCCAAGCAGGGTTCTTCATATAATTCTTTCACCAATTCTTCATTCAATCTTGCTTAACCTTTTCCATGAGAAACCTTTCAATATATAGGAAAAGGAGAGATGGTTAAATGGATGAGGATGATCCCACCAAATCTGAGAATTCAGTAGAATGACAACCATGCGAATGCCAACTCATTTTCTAGAAGATTCCCTTCTAGAACCTTCGAGACCTCTTCTCGTTTCCAAGCTTAAAAACAGGTTCGCACCCTCTCTATGGAGCAGCCTGCGAATAGTTCGCACCCTAAGTGTGGGTGGCCTACGAGAATGAGGGATTTTCGCACCCTATACCATAGGCAACCTACGAACTCATCTTAAAAATATGTTTTTGGAAGAAGACAGGAGCCACTTTTCTCAGGCAAAAAGTCCTTGTTGGGAGCCTGAATACATCACTGTTGAGACGTCACCATAGTGACCAAAATCATGTGTAACAAAATGCCCCCCAAAGTATGAGGACAGAATCTATGACAGTCGAAATACTTTGTAAACTGCGTGTGTGTGTCAGAAACCAGGAGCACACCTAATCGGAAACCTGCAAACAACCAAGCATCTACAGAATATAATACCAGTTTTGAGGTAGGCATTCCCATACTCAAATCATAAATGAATGAAATCATAAATGTAGGTCATGGCCACCAATCATACACCATGGATCCATGCCGTCAAAATGTTGCATAGCCACCAAGAATACACTATGGATCTATGTGAGAAGACTTAAATTAAGACGACATAGCCACATGACATACAAAGTAGATCTATCTGCCAATGCAAAGCATACATACTCCATCACAGCCTGGATCAAAAAGATGAGACCTAGGGTCTTCAATCCCGTCACTTGAAAGTATGAATCTAGCCATGCGATTACATGTGCTGAAGTCAAACATGGTAGAAACCACTTGATTACCGGTCATTGATGAAAACATTAACAAGTGCGAGGGAAATCACCATTGATGTCAATGACTCTCAAGGTACCAAAGTACAATATGAATGAATGCGAATACATGAGCTGAAGTCAAGCATTTGGCAGAATATCTCAATCAGGGATCAATGATGAGAACCCCTATCGAAAGCGAGGAGACCTGCCATTAAGGCATGCAGGTTCCAAGGTACTAAATAATTTCTAAGTCTTGTTTTCGGATAATGAGTTGGATTCGACGGAACAAGACTCATCACAGGAGGGCCTTGATGTATCCCCCATCAATGACACAAAATAAGTAACGTATTTTGAGGGTGACACAGAGTATGAATACAGCTTGAAACGGACACGGGGAAGGCTGACATAGTAAGAATGGACAACTGCAGATGGTCGACTCAATAGAGGGCTTGTGTGAACTTCTCTTGAACATATGAATGACACGACTAAGGACTTGGCAGCACTGACTCAAAGACGACCCAAGATACGACCTTGTATCAAGTCGAACAAGAGACAAATGGATTTTCCAACCCAGATTCAAATGACGAATAGGGGGTGTCATGTTCAAGAGCGACGCTTACTGCCATTAATATGAATTTGAAAACACATCAATTTCCCAAAATTTCCCCCACCATTTCTAGCGAGTACCTCTTTATTTTTACGCAAGCTTGAGGAGGATAACATATGCTTGTTGATGTAAGCTCATCCTTTGGATGAGTCCCTTGGAGTAT
This sequence comes from Picea engelmannii, assembly GCA_009831015.1. Lineage (NCBI taxonomy): Eukaryota > Viridiplantae > Streptophyta > Pinopsida > Pinales > Pinaceae > Picea > Picea engelmannii. The sequence goes on along the minus strand of ML783406.1, from coordinate 947,702 downwards.
ATTTAACGAACCCTAGGAAGGAGTGGTTCGGTCCCATTGCAGGTATTTCAATGTTTGTTTAACGAGTCCAAAGATAGAAAACTCGAGGGTTTTTCATGTTTTGAGAGTCTGAAAAACACTTAAAGAGAACTCTCTAAGTTCCTTTTTCATAAAATAGTTTGACAAGACCAAAAAAGTGATAAACTATCGCCCATCAAACATTTTGTTCAAATACTTTTACGAGCGTGAACAAAACAAGGTCGCTCGGCCATCTTTTCATTTTTATGGAGCGTGAAAATAGCTTAAAGGATACTCCTTGATGTTCGTTATTTTCGTGTTACCATGACGAGTACGAAAAGACAAGAAAAAGTATACTCGGTTACGTTCTCATGTATTTTCGAGCGTGAGAACAAACAAAGACTAAGCTCGAGGTTTTTCTAAAAAACCCTAAAAAGTAGTCATATATGCGACAAAAATAAAAAGAGCACCCACACCCCATCATTTGGACTTTGAGTTGGCGATATCTGCGAAAAACCATGCTCACAAGGCTATTAGGGTATTAGGTTTTATAGACAAAATATATAAAAAATCAATAAAAAATAGTAAAAAGTGAATAAATAGGGGTAAAAAGGGATTTTTACCAATTCATAGTGATTTTGCCAAAAACTTGTCCAATATACCTCATTTTCCCCCAAATATCTTTGCTCAACTGCGGGAAGCACAAGTGATCATTCGACGAACCGTTTCATCCAACGCGGTAAGCTCTTGATCTTTTGATCCAGGTGGATATCGGGGGCCACCCACCTTTTCCAAATGGCTCAAAACAGTTTTCTGGCCATTTTGGCAATTTACTATTTTTAGCAGGTTTTCACTTCCGGGGCCATTTTGAGGGCCTAAATGAAGTTTTTTCGAG
>ML783406.1:907234-921809 GCA_009831015.1 Picea engelmannii | reverse complement strand
CAGGTGTTGTCTGATGCGCTACCACTCGAAGGGGTACCAACAGGGGTTACAAGGGTGGCCAACAGATGTGTGCTTAAGAACCACTTGTATTTCCTGCATGTATGAATCCCTCAACCGCGGGTTTATGCGCGTAATGACAGATCTTTGTGGCTTAAAGACGTCGGAATACGTCTCTACTCTGAAAAAAAATACCCACAATTTCTGCCAAGGAAAGTGCTCTGATACCACTTTCAAGATACCAGATATATAAAATATGCAGAACAGAAATAAAATTCTAGAAATGGAACAATAACAGTAAAATATCCAGCATAATCTTCACAATACACATAAATGATATATGAAATAGCAATAGAAAATCACTTTGATTCAGAAAGCAATGTTCACAGGCCTCTTCGAGGGGGCAACCTCCAGTCGAGCAGCGCTCTGTTACAATAATCTTCAAGCTAGGGTTTTCATACCCTCGACCCTTATTTATACTAAATATGTCTATTAAGAGAAGCATCTAGAGGAAGATCCTTCTAGAAGCAGAAGATTCTATTAGGTCTTCTTACATCCGCCTTATTCTATTTTATTGAAAGGTTTTATTAATATTGACCTTTATTACATCTGAATACATTGATCTACCTATGTGCGGGTTAGGACCTTAACAGAGCCCCAAATAGGATTAGACGTGCCTGGATATGGTTGGCCTGTACTAGGGGGTATGACAGAGTTAGCTTGAGGCCGTTGCCCCCCAGTCGATGGAGGATTATGTTGTATAAGATGATTCCAATACTGGGCCAAGGATGGAGGTATGTTTTTTCCATAGGGTGGGGTCGGTGGGGGTTTCCCTCCAATCGAGGGTTGCGTCCCAATTGGAATTTGTCCTGCAAGGAGGGGTTGAGTTTGGCCTCCTTGATGAAATTGTCCACCAACAGGAATCTAGTAACTAGGTGTGAAAGACAAAATGGTGCCACTAGGATCAGTGCCTCCGATAGAGGATGGAAGAGGTCCTTTGAAAGGGGGTGGAGGAAGTGTCAGAATGAAATCAGGAGGATGGTGCCCAGAAGGAGTGAAACCCCCAGGAGTCTCGAACGTGATTTGTGTAGGAGCGGGAATAGAAGCATTCAACGCATGATATCTGGGCAGAAGTGTCAGGGTGAATCTAGGCGAAATCGGTGTGCCAATGGGGGCTTAGCTAGCCCTTGTGATCCCTATGTGAGGACTAGTAGTATCTGGGACCATCGTGTAATGGACTGTTTGTAGAGGGATAGTCAATATGTGGCTAGCTGGTGGACCTTCTATACCAGGAAAATAATAAGCAGTAGTAAAAGGTATTGCTTCTGGATAAGATGATTCGGGTAGCTCAGGTGCGACAGTGATATCAACGCCTGCTCCTGAGCCAAAGAGATCCTATCTAAAAATTCTAGTAGTCCAAAAAGGATCTTGACCCTCAGGTCCTATGAAAGGTCCAGTTGGTGATCCAGAAGACTGAACAACTAAGTTTCTAGAAGAATTCACTCGTATAATGCGTTTCTCGGAGTCGGGATGAATTCGAAATCCCTCTCGAGAATTGGTAATTCGGAATCGTTCTAGAGAGTTAGTTCTTTTCACTTGTGGAGTGGCAACGTCTTGGACTTCACTCTATTGAGGAGATCCCTCCGGTGAGTTGGTAGGAAAGGGTTGAGAAACTTCCAGATTTTCTGGGGGTAAGTCTTGTATTCTACATGAACAGCGTGGAGGGTCAATTGTGATCAAGTTAGAAACTTATGAAGGAAATTCTATGGCCAACTTGGGTAAACAAACATCATGCGCTAGTAAAATATAAGAAGCAAAACCAAGCAAACAAGACCTTCTAATTTCAAAGTCACTAGTTGGTGATGAAATCCAACGTCGCAACGACGAGACAAGAAGGGGTTGGGCTAGGGTGGAAAAGTTACGTTGATGACCTGCTTAACGGACTTAAACCCTAGTGCAAGCTCCCACACATAATCGTGGGTATACCCACCAAGGAGCTCGAGTGAGTTTGGCCAACGTCAATTCCAGGTACTGCGAAGACTTTCCCCTTCACAGTCACCTTGTGTAACACCCTAAGAAGATAGGCTACTAAGGTTACCACAAAAACAATAATTCCTAGGGGAACAGTCAACAGTCCGATCCACACGCAAGGGCAGGGTATCTAGCCCGAAATCAGCTTGAGAGGCTTCCACTCATCATTGTGAGTATACCTTCAAGTGACCCCTGTAATACGTGTAATCTCTACACCAATATCAACAAAGCAGGGTGAGTAACTCTGTCAATCTCGATGTGACCTCAAAATTGACCCTTGTGTAAGAAGGGCTTCCCGAGACAAAATGCTACAAATGGAATTTGACACTCCTTATCACAAGATGCTATTGTGTGTTTTCTTCTTTGGAGAGTGTGTCTCACTGCCTATTTCAAAGCTCTAGCCTAGCTAATGTTGGTGTAAAAGATCCCTAGAAACAGTTACTAGTTGAATTTTAAAATTGCGCAATGTTATTAGAGGTTGTTGTTACTCAAAAGGAGATGGAAATGAAACCGATGTTGTGTGAGACTCTGACCCAACAATGCCTAAATAGGAATGAATGAGACAAATTCTTGTTCGATGAATCCTATTTACAGGAGGGAGAGAGGAGTTTTCTGGAACAATGTGAACTACAATGTATGATCTTCTCTGAAATGTAATATCAAACAATCATGAACAGTGAAAATTCTCTATTTGTTCTCTTTCAATACTTGAATGCCAATATTTTCGAATAAAAAGTTGCTTAAAAAAAAAAGTCTTTAATTTTTATTAGAAACCAAACAACAGGGGTGGAACTAAGAAAAAACAAGCAACCAATGAAAAAGAAATACCCAACAAACACCCAAACCAATCTTTCAATGAAGACAAAAATAACAAACTGACAAGACCAATCTCTTCAAATGCACATGGGTAACAATTTTCCAAGTAATAAGCAATTGAAAAGCACAATTGATCTCACCTTTTAAACCAATGAAAGGTTCTCAACCCAACAAGCACTCGGATTTCAAAACCGGAGATTATATCCTTGTTGCGAAAAGGTCAAGAGGTAAAAATTGAAAAAACAATGAACAAGAAGACCTTTTGATTTCCAAAAGATAATCATTCACGAGATCTGAAGTCAAGAAACATTCAATCATTGGCCAGAAAAGTTGTTCCTAGACACACAAACAAATATGGGCATCTGAGGACACAAAAGCCTTAATCCAAAAAATTTGCAAGTGGGTTCGCAGGCTGGCAGTGGGGTACAGTGCGAGAATCAAGGATTCTCGCAGTTTAGACACAGGTAGAATGCGAGAAGTTCACACTGAACTAAACCATAGGGTGTGAACTCTAGTGGTTCTCGTAGGCTATAGAAGGGTGCAATGCAAGAAGGCCTGAAATCAAGCAAATTTTGGAAAAAAGACAAAAATTTTGAAGGAACTTTTGGATCCAGGGATTCTATAAGGGTCTCCTCAAGACTCAGAGATTGATGGGAATGAAAAATGGTAATTTAAGAGAAAATGGCCAAGGAAAAACCACCAAAAATGGGTTGTATCCCCAGTGGAGTCACCAATTTTGTTATCGGACAAATCGGTAGGTGCAAACACTAACAGATCTCCCTAGATCCACCTAGATCTAGAACAAAACAGGACAGGACATGACTCTTTCCCTAAGTTGTAATCATTGAATCTACTACTAAGAAGGAATGAGTGACATACCTTTATATCACTTCCTTAGGTCTTTGTTGTTCCCGCTTCCCTCTGTTGCTCTTTTGAAATCAGGTCCAAGACAACACAAACCAACCAAAGTGAAAATAGCAAAGTATATTCAATGTCAACCTATGCATATGATCAAGGAGTTGCGCAATAAAATAAGAGTAATTTTATGGGAAAGGGACGTGCCATTGTATCATATTAAATGAAAGTAGAAGATACAACCTGATCGCCTTGATGTAAGCTTCCTTTCAGTGACCCTTGGTTCCAACACACACACTTGCTCTGTACTTGCATGAAGAAGATTCAATGCCTCTTGATAGACCAAATAGAGTCTTCAAGATTTTGTCCAAGCACGGTTCTTCACACAATTCTTTCACCAATTCTTCATTCAATCATGCTTAACCTTTTCCATGAGAAACCTTTCAATATATAGGAGAAGGAGAGATGGTTAAATGGACGAGGATGATCCCACCAAATTTGAGAAGTCGGTAGAATGAAAACCATACGAATGCCAACTCATTTTCTAGAAGATTCCCTTCTAGAACCTTCGAGACCTCTTCTCATTTCCAAGCTTAAAAATAGTTTCACACCCTATCTATGGAGCAGCCTGCGAACAGTTCGCACCCTAAGTGTGGGTGGCCTGCGAGAATGAGGGATTTTCACACACTATACCATAGGCAGCCTGCAAACTCATCTTAAAAATATGTTTTTCGAAGAAGACAAGAGCCACTTTTCTCACGCAAAAATTCCTTGTTGGGAGCCTGAATACATCACTGTTGAGACATCACCAGAGTGACCAAAATCATGTGTAACAAGTATTTACTTTTGGCTCATGAAATTTATCCCTTAAAGACATGATAGTGAAATGGATAACCTTCATCAAGGAGGGTTTGTTGTTTTCAAAGATCACCTGGTTGCGTTCCTTCCATGTGAACCAACAAATCAGCGCTAGAAAGGTAGGTACATCAATGTTCGAAAATTTCCATTGCTTGAAACATTCAATCAAATTTAAATTTGAACCTATCCAGTTACCCAAGAAGTTGATCGCCAATTTGATCTTCCTCCATACTTCCACCGTGAATGTGCATTCCATGAACAGATGTTGGGTAGTTTCTATCTGCATCTTACATAAGGAGAAAATACCTGGGCCACTAAAACCTCTACCCGCAATATCTCCCAAGAGAGGATTTTATTATCCATCATAAGCCAGGTAAATAGCTTGATTTTAGGGGACAGTCCCAATCCCACAAAGACTTTTTCCAGCCATCTAACTTCTCATTCCATTTCCTATTTTCGACGGCCAGGTAAACATTCTTGACAGTGATACACCTTGATAGGTCTCCCCTTGTCCATTTAAGGATGTCTGATCTCTCCTGCAAGTAAATACCATTGTTGATAAGAGAATGACGGTAAAGTGACCATTCAGTATTTAATATCCCAGTCAGTCCCAAGTCATCACAGGTTTTCCATTTTTGTATAATTTTCCCTACCTATGATTCCCCCTACACCTGAAATAAGAAATGAAAAACTTTCTTGTTGATGGCAGCGATCAGCTCTTTTGAGAGAAGAGCCTCATTGCCCATGCCCAGAATGTTATCTTTTCCAATCACAATAGAGTGACCATTCCCTAGACTCCATGCAATCCAGTGCAAAAGGAGATGAAGAGAGTTTAAAAGATACCTCCAGGTGTGTGAGACTCGTTCTTTTTTAATGTCCATTGTTTGAAGCCATCGATCAACTGATATGGAAGGAAAATATTTAGTTTTTATCACACGATTCCATAGTCCCTCCTTTGTGAGCACCCTCCAAAGGTTGTTGGATGTCAAAGCTCTGCTAAAACCGATTAAATTTTTCAATCCCCATCCCTCGAGGTGCTTTGGCCTAACAATCATTTGCCAATTGCATAGATGATAGCTCTTTATTTTCCGGCATCCCAACCAGAGGAAACAAAAAGTAATTTGGCGGATTTGTTTGAAAATCGAAGAGGGAAGCTTTGTTAGCGCCAACCAATAGACCAATTGTCTCTCTAGGACTTCTTTTGTCAATACTAGGCGCCCTCCTAGTGACAACCATTGCTAGAACCAGTGGTTGATTTTCTTTGTGTATTTTTCCAACATCCAAAGCCAATCCATTGTTCTATACCTATCGATTTAAAAAAAAAAAAACCCAGGTATTTAAACCCCTCAGAAAGGTCATGAAAATTAAAAGGAAGGAAAGTAGAAACAGAATCCAAAACCGAAGGATGAATGTCGTAATGATGGAAAGAATACTTTTGTGGTTTGATCCGAAGGTCAGTAGCATTACAAAATATTTTTAGAATTATACTTATCTCTTCCTAGTCTTTAGTAGTTGCAGTTGTCATGATGAGAATGTCATCTACAAACAGAACATGGAGAACCTGGATCAGTCTTGAAACTTTAATACCAGTCAAGAGGCCATTTTCTTTGCTTTGATTTAGGGCCAAGCTCAAACCCTCCATGACAAGGATAAAGAGAAACGGTGACAGAGGACAGCCCTGTCTAAGCCCCCTTTCACTGCGAAAGAAATCCGAAGGCTCGCCATTGACAAGAACCGCAAAATTTGTCAACGAGATACAACCCATTATCTAGTTGGTCATGGGAACCCAAATCCACAATGTAGAAGAAGTTCAAACTTAGGAAATCCTAGCTTAAGCAATTGTAAGCTTTATTTAATTCAATTTTGAGAATTAGTGCCCATAGTTTTTTTCCTCTAATACTGTGGAGGCACTCCTGAGCAGTCCTGATTACATCGATTATTTGCCTACCGTTCAAGAAGCCAAATTGTTCCTCATATGAGGTTCGAGAGAGGATCAGTCTTAGTATTGTGGCTATAATATTAGAAATTAATTTATAGCAAAGATTGCATAAATCAATCGGTCGAAAGTCCCCAAAGTTTTTCGGTCCATTTGAAACTTTAGATGTCTATTTAACATTATGAACTTTATATTACTGTGAGAGGGTATTAGTGATATCAACCTACATTTTTTCAAAACTTTGTATAAATTTAATAACAAATTATCAATGTGGTTATAAATATGTAAATTTTGTTTAAATAATGTAAAGTTAAATTTTTTATTAATAATTTTAGAATATCAATTTTTTCAAACTAAATTATAACATCAAAATTTTTAGAATGTTTCTTATGAAAATGAAGGTCCATAATTTATAACTTTAAATCTCTATGTAACATCAACTTATTATTCATTTTGAAGTGGTATCAATGAAAAACATTGATATACACCTTCTTCAAAACCTATAATAAATTTAGTGATAAATTCTTTCAATTGCAACATATCTATATTCATTGAACATAAATCTTTATGTAACATCAACTTATTATTAGTATGTGCCCTTTGGGTTGAGGGAGGGACTATTAGTAATCGATTTTCCAGTAACTGCACACAAACCAATGCAAACTAACAATTCCAACCTAATTTTTGAGGGATCCATAAAATTTTACAACTCACATTTCAATTTTTACCATAACTTTTATTTTGTGGTCTTATTTGGCCTCTTGGTAGCTAGATACGGGTGGGATACCAAGACTGAGACTTGATGCTTGTAGTCTTTGTTGATCTAGGTACTCAATGATAGTTGGATATCCTGAAACGAGACTATATCTTATCTTAAAAGGAGTTTAAAGTGCACATTTGATGATTAATTTTGTCGAATTCAAGTAATGTTGGAACTATGTCTAGCATTACTTCCCAACATTAAATGTAAAACCGTATGAATATTAAAGTTTATCCAATGTTTATTGGAATTCCCACCTTCCACCTTGTCACACGTTGCCTCTGTACCTTGTCACACGTTGCCTTTGTTTGGCTCTTGGCATGGTGCCCATGTGCTGCACCGCCAAGATGAAAAAGTCTAGTCTTTATCCTTTCACCACCAATAGCCTGTAGTTTACAATAGTAGTGCATGCTTTTCTCTTTTTCCTCTTTTTACTAGGTACATTCTTTGCAACCAAATATCCAAGTATTATTCTATGAAACTAGACACTTCAAGGCGTTTCCTTACTAGGTATATTCTGCAACAAAGTGGATTATTTTCCTGCAATTTTTCATACATTAAATTATGTTTTCATACATTAGTTCAACCTGATACATATTTTTCCACAATTTATTTACCACCATATTTACCACCATATATGCAGGTAGTATTTTCTGCAACCAAAGGTTTCAAGGTGGAGTTCCACGATTGTGACTCTTTGTCTAAGCAATTTTCCCTGCTTTTTTTCTATATTGCATAGAACCTTAACCTTGAAATATATTAGAATAGGAAAAATAACCTTAACAAAAAGCTTTGAAGTACTGTCTTTTTGGTGGTATTTGCAAGTGATGATCCCTATGATCAGTTGCAACACCAAGGGCCGACCCAACTATTAACCAACCCCAACTATGAATTATGATGTCTATGATGGGTGGGTGCCAACCAGCAGAAACAATGAGCATAAATCCTTCCATTCAGTTTGTCTTCCCCTATTAAGAGGGATCAAACAATAAAACCAGGTGAAATCATCTTATTGCTTAAAAAATCCAAGGTTCTAAATCTATTAAATACTAGGGATCAAAAGATCAAATCAATTAAAACATTGCAGATAAATCTATGCTTTTTTGAAGGTTAGCTTTTTTTTTTTAGAGTTAGATTTAGTATATTATTTTTTTCCCTTTGAATTAATCATGTACCTTACACATACATATCATTCAACTAAGAGCACCTTGGTGCAATGAGACCAATTAAATAATCTTGGTCTCAATAATCCTTTGAAAGTCTTGGAAGGACGCTAGTAATTGTTGAACGAAACATTAGATTTGTAGAACAAGGGTACTACAAAAATTGAGCAGTCCTCCTGACCACAAAGACTGGAAAGCTAGACACATCTAGATGGTTACCTCACAATACAAGGAGGCATTCTTCCAGGAAGTAGTAGAAGTTGGTGAAAAGATGGTTCAAATGAAAGAGAAAGCCTTCTGATATGACGAATGAATTGAGAATAATTTAGATGGCATGAATTGAAAGTTTGACAAGTAGCCCTCAGACTGATCTGATTCAATTTGAGTATTGAGGAAGGATGTCCACAAGCCACTTGAAATCCAGAGGCAAATTGTAGTATCGCGGATGCAATTGAAATCCAGACACAAATTTTAGTATAGTGGATGCAATTGAAATCTCAGTGCATGTTCTATCTCACTCAATGGAGTGTAGCCGTTTTGACAACCATAAAACAATGAGGTGACACAAAACCTTTTTCAACATGTCTCCTCGACCAGTTATGTCAATATTATGTGTGCTACTTTAATTTTTGTAGAATGGGATGCCATGGATGTCTTTACTCCTTCAAACTTCTGATGATACAAAAAGATTTTACTAGCTAAAAACTCTTCATTTGATTCATGATTGACAATAAGTTCATAATTATGCAACGATAGGGTTTTTTCAGCACAAAACCAAAATCTGAGAGAACTTGCAACAGATTTTAAATAAGCACAAACACACAGAATAATACTCACAGATTAAACATTAAAGCATATACTCTCTAAAAAAATGACTAAATTATGAATCGGAATTATAAGAAATTGAACTTATTCCAAACTTAGCCTTTAGGAAATTTATTGTAAGTTGGATATTAGTCTGCAAATCATCCAAACTTACTTTGAGAGTGAAGGAGAAATCTGGAGGAAATTCAGACATGTTGTGTGTGCGCATCTCTTCTAATAGTAAGAATGATGATGTTTGTTTTCCATAGGACCTTTTGGGTTTCCCAGTATGGAAATTCAAATATTTTAGGAAACTGTACCAAGATTTTAAGATAAAGAATCTTGATGGACCTTCAATATGCCCCCTCCCGATTTTGCTTCACCAACTTTGCAACTTGCGGAAACTAGACTATTCCCTCATTAATTTGGTCTATAATCTCCCCAGATAATTCAACTTACTTGTTGCATGCACTTAAACTGGGGAAATATTTGTATTGGGGATTAGATAATGCACGAATGTGCAATGTCCATTGTTTTGTTCCTCTTTTCACCCACAGGGATTGTAATTTTCCAAAAAAACAATAAAGAAAATTGAGCAGGGTTACCCTCCATGCTTAGACTGGTTTAAATCTCCCCAGCTTGTGACCTCCATCTTGATAGGTAAACAGATGGAACTGGGGTATCAGTTCTGTAACCATTGTTTTGACCTCTACAGGAACTCGTTATATGAGAGATAAATATTATGTAACACGTGGAGTATATGAGAGAGTGTGTGCATGCATGCATGCTACGTGGAAGTTGCATTAGCATTTGACCACAAATTAAAATTAGGGTTGTCAATGCATTAATTCACCCCCTAGACTTGTAGGCATCATAAGCATTTGTTTTTTCAACATATGATTAATTTTCCATTAAATCTATTTGATCCATTCAAAGAATGGTATGTTCTATACATTTTTTTAAAATCTTAAGTAAAATAATCACTGAAATTTCACAACATTTTCAATATACCCATTTTAAAACTCTTAATAATTCATCTATTTTCAAAATATAGCCATGATAAAAAATAAAAAATAAAAATTATTGGTTCCACTAAACTTTAGCTTTGGTCTTCATTACTGCAATATGTTTTCCTTTTGAGTCTATAATATTATATTTTCATAGTCAATTGTGTAAGTAATCTCATTGCAATTATGATTTAAATGTAGTTATTTTAATGCTTAGAACTGTTAGAAGGGAGATACGAAATCACTATCATCAATTTATGTTAAAGTATCATATTTTTAGTTGTCAGTCTAAGAGATTGAAAAATATTAGGGTTAGTGGTTGTTGTTTTCTACATCCCTTGTTGTTCAATTTTGTTCTATGTTATTTCAAGTATATGATTTTTATTTTTGCTGCTACATAAGAAGCAAGATGCTATATCCAGGACTTGATCACAGGATATTTTCTAATTTCTTTTGCATATCTTCTGATGTTTCTAGGAAGCCATGGCAAAGGATACTTTGGATTGGGCCACAAAACCAATCCTTAATCTCAAAGGATATCTGACTAATGCATATTTTCATCCTATTTTTAAGATTGAAGATAATGATGATAATGAAATGGGAGAATGGAGAGATGATGATAGTTTGGTACTGACATAGCGTCATTCAAAACTGAAAACCCCTGGAGCTAGTGAAAATAGTTACCTTGCCTCACCATAGTATGAAGTGGAGACCTATAACTACCAAGTCTAATATGCTTCCATAGTTAATTCTTCAGAGAGGGTGCTTAGAAGATTCCTAGATCTTTGAAAGGATAATTCACTAGGATTGTTGAATTCGTAGGAGATGAGAGGGAATAGAATGCTCAACCTTTATTCATTGCATTTGCTGGTGTATAGCACAAAGTAATTTATTATAATACATTATCTTTTTTGAACAAGTTTAAGAAGAAATGTGCATTGTAAGATAAATTTGTAGTTATTAACTTGAAGAGCAAAAGAAATCACATACATTGATTGGAATATAGGTGAGCATAATTCTCTTTTGAGCCTTGTTTTATTTGTTGGCATGAACTGTTCAAACAATAGGAAAGATTAATTACATGATATAACAAAAAAATCATCTAATGGTCAGCTCCACAATAGTCACATTGAATAAAACTTCCACAGTAAAAGTAATTTATGTTGGAGGGATTTCAACACTTTCAAAATGTGTGGAAGGTAAAATGGGTTTCTTGTGTTATAATCTATTTTGAACAGGTTTTAACTGACTGCATTCATTCGGCGATTTTTTTGGGAAGACATGAAATTATCAAAAATCTCAATCAATGGCAATTAAATTTGCTAATTTGTCGTATTTAATTGCCACCAAATTTTTCAATTTTAATTGCCACGAATCTAATTCATAAAACAAAGATCTAGTCAAAGAAAAATAGGTTTGTTACACCGTCCTTCTCTACGTCAAAGGCTCCTTCCTAGCTCTCAGTTTCCTCTAGGAAGCCCGCAGGGATCAGAGAAGCGACATGACCTCGGTCCCCAAATTTTAAACTCTTCTGCTACTAGATCGTTGTCAAGGACACAAAATGGATGGACATGCTCAATAAATACTCAATTATCGCATCAGTACGTATGCTTTCATAAGGGACTTTCTCTTTGTTTTCTCTTTCAAACAAATTCCTCTTCTCTATTGGCAGGGACTTGCTTCCCTTGCAGCTAGTCTTGTTGGGAAGTGGCATCAATGAAAAACATTAATATACACCTTCTTCAAAACCTATAAAAATTTAGTGATAAATTATTTCAATTGTTGCAACATATATATATCCATCAAACCATGTTATGGAGATTTGTAATATCTTCCTACAATGATGGATGAGGTTTTTAAAAAACAGTGTTTACTTTCTAGAGAAATAAAAATAACACTTGATGTATTTTGATGTATTTGGTGGGTTATGGATGAGGTTTTTAAAAAACAATGTTTACTTTTTAGAGAAATAAAAATAACACTTTGATGTATTTTGATGTATTTGGTGGGTTATTTGAGGTAATTCCTAAAATGTAAGTTAGAATGTAAAATCTTAAGTTGTGATAATGAAGATAAATATAACGCACATGTGTTAACCCAATTTTGAATAAATTAGAATCTAAAGGGTTAGTTAAATTGGTTGAAGCATACACCCAAGGCATGTTGACGATAAGGAGACCATAGGTCACAAGTCACAAATCTTGTCAAGCTCCTCAAGGTTACTAGTAGCTATTGTGGTTGGCAGTGACCTGCCCTCCATCTGAATATTCCAACAAAGGGAGGGGGTTCCTGCAAGGATTTTCTTGCAGGGAAAAAAGTTTTGATGAAGTTATACAAGGAACAAGTTTTGAGAGACAAATTTTAGACTTTATTATACATCAAGAATGAGGAGTCTAGAACATTAGTACACTAACAGATAATCTTAAAGTTTTAAGTCATAGTTCAGGTATGCACTCAAATAATTACAACCTACATCTACAAAACTAAAATTCTAGAAACCACCTATAAAAACTTCATATATTCACTAACCAAAATAGTGTTTAGTAAATTCAAGAGTACAAACATTGCATTCTATGAGCTAGTTCAAAACAGAAAATAACTAGGATCCATTCTACATAAATATGCAATCAAGAAGTTCAAGAAAACAAGCACAATCTCCAACATAATATCACATTACTCTATCAATGAAGGAAATTACAATAGAAATTAACACATTGTTGCAAATACTTTCTCTCACAACAACACACTAATATAAACACTAGCTCTTTACCTCACATAGACTACTAACTTAATGTGTCCTCCTCTCCTTTATAGACTCAAAAGAGTGGGAGAGTTACAAGAGGTAATTACTAACCTTAAATGGTATGTTAAACTTGACCATGTTAAACTTCTTAAGTGTGCCCCATTATGGGAGAGGGTAACCCCCTTCATAATTGCACCTGAAAAGTTATCATTAATGAGAGGAATAAATCCTCCACTAATCAAGAGTGGGAAAGAATGGGAGAGTTACAAGAGGTAATTACTAACCCTAAATGGTATGTTAAACTTGACCATGTTAAACTTCTTAATTGTGCCCCATTATGGGAGAGGGTAACCCCCTTCATAATTTCACCCCAAAAGTTATCATTAATGAGAGGAATAAATCCTCCACTAATCCATGTAACCATTAGGATATAACATCCATCATAAATGTTCCATGCCCATGAAGTAATTTTCCTAGCTTAGAATCAAGTGTAAAACCAACATTGATGCACTTCAAAACTTTAGAATTAAAGAACCCACCTAGGCAAGCATGCCCATCATGGAAGATAATAAATCCAACAAAATAGAAATGGTAAAGAGGGTTCATAAAAAAACTACCCTCATGAATATCACCCTCAAAAGTGTGGCTTCTTTCTCCAAATCTCTCATCTATACTACTACTCGCCCACACTACTACATATGGGCGGATTATTCCACAAAAATTTTCCGCGCTTCAACTAGTTTCATATTTTTTTTAAACAGGGAGGGATTTTCATCGCTATTGCCAGGAATGTTCGTCACAATATCGACGAAAATCCTATTTAAAGATAGTTTGGATTTTCATCGCTATAGCGACGAACATTCGTGGCAATAGCGACGAAAATTTTGCCTATCTCATTGGTCGGTGTTAACGGCTAGTTGACTCTTTTGTCTATATATACATGACTTTAAGAGACTTTGCAACAAAATTGATATAGTTGCGACATTGTTCTTGGCTTTTGTTTGAGCTGTTCATTTTTTCCATCACCCACCAGTTGAACAAATCCAATTCTCGATCTACATAGCTCGGATTTTGAACTTGCAAGGTTAGTATGTTATTTTTTATTGATGTACTCATTTAACTTGTAAAAAAAAATTCAAATGTCCAAATTTCATTTAGTTTGTATTTTCCTTGATAATATATTATAATATGTGTAGTACCATATTTCATGTCTTTGGTTTTTGGATCTAGTTAGTATATTCTATGGAAAAGGGTATGTGGATTCCATAATATTCTAGGTTTATGGAATCCACATACCCTTTTCCCTTCAATTGTAGCTATAATCTCTCTCTCTTTTCATTGATAAAGATATGGAATTGCTCTTGAAACTCAACCCTAATCAGTGAAATGATAGTAATTGATTGTCATTTTCTTCTCTTTTAATTTTTAAGACCTAACAAAAAAACACCAACAAATCTTGATCGAAGCTTTGATACCACTTGTTACATCCCTAGTACCCAAAAGGGATCACACTTGCATAAATTGAAAATAATATAACAGTGACAATAATGGTTGGGATACTTGCACACCTAATGGTTGGCATCTAGCACTTACTAATTCAATTAA
>ML783406.1:870434-886315 GCA_009831015.1 Picea engelmannii | reverse complement strand
ATTGGGTTGGTACAAGAAGCTGTAAGGATAGAGTGTGACAGTCAGAGCGCAATTTTCTTGGCAAAGAACCCTGCTTATCATTCAAAGACAAAGCACATTGATGTTCAATATCACTTTGTGAGAGACGTGATTGAAGAAAAGAAAGTATCACTGATGAAGGTGAACACTTTAAAGAATGTTCCAAATTCATTAACAAAATCTGTGAGCACTGAGAACTTCTCTTGGTGTAGAGGATCCATGGGCATTGTTGCCCTAGATTGTTGACTATGTAACCCTGTAACCCCCTGTGTGCAAAGAAAACAACAAGTGGGAGAATGTCGGGTATGTGTTATATTCTTTGCATGAGTAGTAGTGTCTGAACGTCTGCGTCGGGCACACAGGGGGCTTAGAGGTGGGGTGCAGGGGGGCGGAGCTCCCCACATGGGGGTTCGGGGGCAGCGCCCCCGAAAATTTTTTTCGCACCGGGACGACATATTTTCAAGACCACATGATATTTAGGTGGTTTTTTTGGCACATGGTTTTTTGCCTATGGTTTTCTATTTCCGGTTAAGGAATTAGGGTTTTGGACTAATCCAGGTCATTGGGTTAGGGTTTTGGATGTCGCTGGCTCCTATATGTATATTGTATTGTAAACAATGTAACACAATGTATGAATATAATATATGTTGGTTTTCCTGGTTTGGGTTTCCAGGTGAAAAATCTCTGTGTAATGTTTGTATTTGTCATTGTATCTTTTCTATTCTTTTTTGAATATCAGTTTGTAGTAGATATTGTACAAGGTTAGAATTTACAGTTAAGAAGAGATTTTCTTAAATTTACATGAATACATATTCACATGTAGGGAGAAAAAACATGCTCAAAGGTTTCCTTAACCAAGGAGATGAATGTACCCAAAGAATTGCCACTAGTTATTTCAAAGAACCCCAATGATTGAATGGGACATTAGGCAATCCAACCCATATTAAGAATGTGAACAGAAATTATATATGATTGTTGAAGCAAGGTTTGTGTGGTTTTATAAATATTCCAAGGTTTTAGGCCATCCATAAACCAAAGCCCTTTACTAGCCAATTGTGCTTTTTCCTTACAAAAATAATGAGCCTTAGAATACTTATATCCATGCTTGGAGCTTCTCTAGGGAGGGGAAGGGTCATAGGTATTTGATCCTAGAAGTCAAAATCATGCCATAAACCAAAAAATGTTTCTTCCTCCTTAGTGATCCATGTTGATCAAGCTTAAGGGTTAGAACCATGTCATCCTTCTTTGTGGAGAAGGTTCTAATAGGGACCCTTACCTAGTAAAGAGAGGAGTTAGGTAAAGTGAATCTTGGAATAAGTTGGGGATTGTTCTTAACTTTCTAGAAAGAAAGAGAATTTAATGAATTTTATTTTTAATAAACTTAATAATTATTGAAATTAAAAAAAAAAATCATAAAGAAACTCACCCATTTATTCTTAGTTCCTCCACACAAGTTAAACATCTATCCTAAATGTTTTACTATGTGCTCTCTATTACAATAAAGCTGGCATGTTTAAATGAAGGTCCATGTTCCATTGGCCAAGAATCTTGAGAAGAAATTGAGTCTTCAATGGCTAAATAAGGTGATAACTTTGCTTAACAAGAGAAAGAAATTCTTCAACCTTCACTAAAAGCTTCAGCAACCTTATGCATCAATAATCAATTTAGTAAAATAATAAGCTTTAATGGCATTTAAATGCACAAGTAAATTGAATGAAGAGAGAATACATTAAGTAAAAAGACAAATGGACTACCCTTTACTCATAGCTTTTTAAATCTTAAACATGAATAGTAAATTTAGAGAAATACTAAATTTTTACCAAATTATATGGAAAATTTGAATGAAGAATATGAACGTTATAGTTTAAAGGTTTTACTAAATTATTTTTTTTTAGCAATATTTTTTGGGAATATTTGTCTGAAATTTAGCAAGAAATTGTTAGATCCATAGATTTGAGTGATTATTTTTGTATAACCCTAATGTCCCTCGAAATTTTCAACATGCTAAATCCATTTCTATATTCAAAAATAAAATTTAAAT
The DNA here is from genome assembly GCA_009831015.1 of Picea engelmannii. NCBI lineage: Eukaryota > Viridiplantae > Streptophyta > Pinopsida > Pinales > Pinaceae > Picea > Picea engelmannii. The sequence goes on along the minus strand of ML783406.1, from coordinate 884,256 downwards.
AACAAAAAATAATGTTTTTATACAGATAAAACTAAACTTGCAACTGAACTGAATACCAACAATCAGTAAATAGAAGTTCAAAATAAATAAATAAAATAATTTTAATGACACTATGCATCTCTACACTGCTATTTTCAAATGAATACTCTCTCGTTGAAGGTATTAATACAGATGAGTAGCCAATTTAGGAAAATACTAAACTGTTAACCATGTAAGTGGAGAATTTGAATCAAGAATGTGAACTACGCTTACAACTGGATGCCAACAATCAGTCAATGGAAGTTCAAAATAAATAGAAGTTTAATTTTAATGATACCATACATCTCTACACTGCTTGAATATTTTTATCAGTCAATGGGAGTTCAAAATAAATAGAAGAGTTCAAAATAATTAGAAGTTTAATTTTAATGGAACTATACATCTCTGCACTGCTTGAATATTTTTAAAGGAATACTCTCTCGTCGAAGGTATGGATAATCACGATACATTTCCTATAGTTAGTGAGAGTAACATCCATGGGAAAGTAGATAGAAGGAAGAATATGTCATATGTAATTGGTAGTTATTATATAATTTAAATGTTTTATGTTTTTTTAATTATTTTTTTTATGTTTAATTTTGTTTAAAATTTAATAAAAAATTGTTGTAATTATAGATTTTAGTTGTTAAATTGGTATAATTTAAGTGTTTAAGGGATTTTTTTAAAAGATTGAATTTATTTATATATTCAAAATATAATTTAAGTAAAGAAAAATTGTAATTTCACCAATAATTATATTTTATAATGATTATTCAAAATTATAAAAAACATAAAATTAATCTTTAATTATTATATAAAAATTAAAATCAAATAAACTAAAAATTTCATTTTTTAACACTTTTAAACTAGCTGAAAGTATTGTCTGTAGTAAATGAAAGCAACATTCATTAGAGTTATATTATCCCTAACAACTATCACCACTTGGAAGCGCATCCATTGGCTGTCAATACTACTTTTCTAATTCATGATTAAGCTGGAACTGGATGCCAATGGTTACTAAATAGAATTTAAAATAAAATAGCAATTTCATTTTGAACACTTTTAAACTCGCTGAAGGTATTGATATATTTTCTGTAGCAAATGAAAGCAACATTCATTTGAGTTATATTATCCCCTAACAACTATCCACCACTTGGAAGCGCATCCATTGGCTGTGAATACTGGTTTTCTAATTCATGAATAAGCTGCAACTGGATGCCAATAGTTACTAAATAGAATTTAAAATAAAATAGAATAGAATTTTGAACAGTTTTAAACTCGCTGAAGGTACTGATACATTTTCTGTATTAAATGAAATCAACATTCAATCTAGTTTTATTATTCCCAACAACTATCCACCACTTTGAAGCGCATCCATTGGCTGTCAATACTATTTTTATAATTCATGAGTAAGCGCGAAGGACTTTTTGTCGATAAAACTAGGGACTGGTTTGCAAATTGAAGAAATAGCTGTCAGAACCTAACCAGTGTGATTTTTATTGTAATATTTACATTGTGGTGTCAGAGTTTTGTTTTACTAAATTGCTTTGCATATATGACACTAATGTAAATCAAATGAAAGCATTAAAGTGATTCGGTATTTGTGATCAAATAAAATGACATATAATAATCAAATGAGAGTAATTTGACAACAGTGATTAGGGTTGAAATTTTAGATCAATTTCATTTATCAAATGTCATGGTTACAACAAATTTCTCAAGCTATGTTTTCAAGTTCTAATTCTATTTGTCAAATTTGAAGATTACCAGGTTGAGATTTGAAATCAATTTCATTTATCAAATGTTATGGTTACAACAAATTTCTCAAGTTATCAAATGTTATGGTTATAACAAATTTCTCAAGTTATCAAATGTTTTCAATTTCTAATTCTATTTGTCAAATTTGAAGATAACAACAAATTTGTCAAATTAGAAGGTTATAACAAATTTGTTAAAGCTTCCCCAAGTGTAAAACAGTAGGTGATGAAATGTGTTGTTAAAGCACTCCCTGATTAGTGATTTCTTTAAATGTTTTAAATTTCAAATTTCAAAGTATTTAAGGAATAAATGATGTATTAAAATAGAAGATACATGTCATTGGATTGTAAAAAAATTGTGCAAACATATGCCATATCAAAATGCAAAATGTTGAGGAAGTATCAAGCAGTAATGATGTATTATTTAAATCATTAATAATAAGTAATAATAATAATTTAATTTGAAATCATAATTTAGATGTTGAATTGAGATATAGAAAAAAAAAATTATTAAAAAAAAATATTAAAAAATACACCTACTTTACTCTTAAATATTATATTGTATTTATTATAATTTTTATTATAAAAATTTATTACAACATTTATCATACAAATTTTACAAACCCATTAAACCAGAACTCTTCCATCAAATTTTACCACACCATTAAACCAGAACTCTTCCATCAATGCTCAAAAGAAAATGAGTCTCTTAAAAAAATCGGGCTGTAAAGATTTGCTGGTAGAAGATCACCTACTACAAGCTATTATTTCATGTTTGAGAAAGGATTAAGATCTTAGAATTGTAAGAGGTCACCTATGTTTTGTCCAGCGTTAAAGAAAAATAAAAAATGTTACTTGTAGTTGTGTGGGTTAAAAGATTTCTTCTGAATCTAGAAAAGGATACATTTTGGAGTTGCCTTATAATCTGACAATCAAAATTGCATTGCAGACAAGGCCTAAGCTTGCATTAACATTTAGTATCATTTGGTTAGAGAAAACGTTATAGAAAAGAGTGCAATGAAATATGCACTTAAAAAATTGGATGAAGGAGATTTGTCCACTACAACTCTTCCTCCAGATAAATTTCAGAACTATAAATCTTGAAATCGAATATAAAATCAGGTTTAGGTAATTGCTCAGTGGCAGTTTTGGAAATGTTGCCATATTTCCAAAACGAAATGAGCTATAAAATTAATCGAAATAAGGAAAAAGAATAATCGGCAATAAGGAAAAACAACATGCTATTTGAGCTTCTTTTAAGGTAAATTTCATCCATCTAATAGAAGATATATGCATATGATATGATTGTGAAATACAATAGAAGATATATGCATATGATATGATTGTGAAAAACAATACAATTTACAGTCTCAAAAAAAAAGATATAAGATACAATTTACAGTCTCTTAATAGAAGATATATGCATATGATATGATTGCAAGGATATAAGATACAATTTACAATATCTTAATAGAAAATATATGCATATGATATGATTGCAAGGATATAAGATATAATTTACATTTTCTTAATAAAAAAATATATGCATATGATATGATTGTGAAAAACAAGGATATAAGATACAATTTACAGTCTCAAATAAGGATATAATATACCATTTACAATTAATTAAAAAACAAGGATATAAGAGACAATTACAGTATATAATATACAATTTACAGTTAATTAAAAAACAAAGATATAAGATACAATTACAGTCTCTTAAAATTAAATGATATTTGAGATTCATCTTTTTAGGTAAATTTCATCCATATATGCATATGATTGTGAAAAACAAGCATATAAGATACAGTTGCAGTCTCTTAAAACTGAATGGTGCATAAGCTTAATGAGCATCCTTGAGCTCTCATTGACAGATAGCCATTTTAAGAAATAACTCAAATGTGTGCACTAGCACTACAAATTCTTGTGACAAGAAATTACCTATCTGGCACTATACTTCTCATACCATGATATGAAGTAAATTGAATATTAGAGTAGAACGTGGAGGAAAGGAACAACTTTCTTAAGTCCACGGAACAACTTCCTTAAGAACCTCCTCTTAAAACTGCATTCAGCTTGTTGAAATAACATCATCCATTCCGTTGTAATTTTCAATGACAATGAAAGAGTATTAAGCTACTTATAGGTAACAGACCTGCAATCCATACTGTAGTTAGCTTGACTATAGATTGCCGCCCATAAGCATGGCCTCAATACCAGTCACCAAAATAATGGTATTGAGCAAGAAACTCAAAAATCAAATAATAATTAAAAAGCTTAAGAGGACATCAGCTGGTTGTTTAACAGCATTTATTAACATCGTCAAATATACTTTCCCATATATCTCTTAAGTTCCATCTTCTCAGCCCTTGTGAACCTCTTCATCAATTTTTAAACTCATTTGGATTTTGTAAGCAGTTTATGTATAATATTTATTTAACACATTCCCTGTGAAATATTTGATATGCTTCATTCACTCCAATAGTAAATAGCCTTATACATATTTAAATGCTTCATTCACACTCCAATGTTAAATAGCCTTATAGACTTTATGTTATACATTTTTTCTACTTCACATCTCTTGAAAATTATTCAAAATTCCATCTTACACTCTTCAAACTGGTGCAATAAATATTAAAAGAATAAAAACTAAAAATAACAGCACATTATACCCTACCATAATACAAAAATTTGAAAAAATGAACCAGCACAATTTCAAGATACATAATTAACAGGAAAAATTCATTAGAATTTGAATTCGAATTCTATCATACTAGGAGCTTCCTATTTCCAAGGACTCCACACTGTCCTGAGATTCTCTGTTAAGAATCCCATCTTTTCTAACTATTAATCACATATTAATCAAGTTTCTAAGGGTTTTGTAAGCGAGAACTTGAATTCTATCATAGTAGGAGTCTCCTATTTCAAAGGACTCCAGACAGTCCAGAGATTCTCTGTTAAGAATCCCGTAATAGGAAGCAACATTCTTCCCATATAGCTCCTATCTAACCCTAACCCAACATAATCAGAACTTTGATTAGACTTATCAATCAGCTTCTCTTCTCCTCCAACTCCAGTATTTTTTTCTCCAAAACCAGTATTCTCTCGACCCAAATCACTGTTTGATCCCAGCCAAGTTATGAGCTCCTTAGCATGCAATTTTTCTTCCTTGGCCTTCATTTTCTTCCCAGTTCTACTGTTCTCAGACGCAGTACCAATCCCCGCCATGTGATCTTCAAACATTTCCATGGCCTCGTGAATGACATCTCTGTTTGGGGAGCCATCCCAACGACCCCAAAAGCCCACATAACACTCAAAGCAACTGCAGTCAAAAGAAGGCCCATGAGAAGTATTGCTCTTCCTACCTTTCCTGATGTTCTTGCCTTGATTGTTCTCCATTGAACATGCCTTCAAAGAGCAGGCAATGAGATAAAACAGCACTTCCTGGTCCTCCTGGGGGAGTGTGATACTAAGCGTGATTATGGTCTCAGGAAGAAACTTGGGCACTGAAAAACTCTCCAACTTCCTCTTGGAGCTCATGGCGTCTGAAACTCCGAATCCCATGAATTCTCAGATTCTTCAGATTATGATAAATTGTATGAAGGCCAATGTAACCGCTATTATATAATAATGCTTTCTTTGCTGGAATATTTGACTGCTTCTTAAGGACCTCCTTTCTCGTACGTTTTCCTTGAATTTTCTATCGTTGTCCCCACACGCATACGCTTTTATTTTGACCGTAAGCCCAAGAAATACGAATAGAAAACTCTTCGTTTGAAGATTCGTCAGACGCTTCCGGTTCCAACTTCCCTGTTCGAGATATATACAATGAATATATGTTTCAAAACCGTAACTCTTGTTGTGAGACCTATTCTCGTATTGGTGGACGTGTTGGAGATATATACAATGAATATATGTTTGAAAACCCTAACTCTTGTTATGAAACCTAATCTCGTATTGGTGGACGTAATGTATCAGTTAAAGAGCACATAATTTACCTAACACCTCCTATTCTTTCGCACGTAGTTTGACTTGACAGTTCCGATTCTCACGCTGGATTATAATAAAAACTATAAATAAAAAATGTTGAATCACGGGGTTCAAGTCAATTAGGAAAATTGTATAGGTTTGACCGTTGAATGGGTGGTTAGTCTTAACTGTATGGCCTTTGAATTTTGACTTAATTTATCGAAATAATGAACGGACGAGGGACTCTACAGTATTTGTATGTAACTACCTACCAACATTGACCATAATAGGCTAAGCTGACTCTGATATACGAAATAAATAATAATTGTAATTAGACACAGTTAAATTTAATTAAAATATTGTTTTCAATGAAAAAATAAAATAAATATTAATAAAAATAAATGTTATAACAAATTAAATTTATAATAAAATAGGACAATAAATATTATTTAAAATACAAAATTAAAATTAAAAAGTACATTTTCATTTGTAAATATACTAATTTTAATTTTCAAAATATTTATAATAGAATCTAATTTAGTATAAAAAATCAAACAAATTTTAAAATGTCATTTCAATCATAAAAATAAAAATAAGATGATAAATCAAAATAATTAATTTAATTGTATAAATCTCCTTGAAATCATTATCATAATTATTTAAAGCAAGTACTTCAAATTTTATATGTTTATTTTGGTAAAGTTTTAAAATTCAACATTATTTTAATTAAAATTGGACAAAATGAACACTTTTAATCATGACATTGTGGTTAAAAGTCTTTTAAAATGTTTAGTTATATCTTTTTCAGTGAAAAAGATGTTTTGCACCTTCATTTATGACTTGGTGGTCAAAAGTCTTTTAAAATGTCAAGTTGGTTTTTTCCATGAAAAGAGGTTGTCCCATTTAATTATGATGTATATAGTGTTTTGAGAAGAATTTGGATTGTAATGGATGATAATATCTATTAAGTGAAAAGATGTTGCCCCGTCTATGATGTATATAATTTTTAGAGAAGAATTTGGATTGTAATTGATGATAATATCTATGGAGTTTATATAGAGGAATTTATATACAGAAGGATGATGATATTGATGGAATTTACATAAAAAAAAAATTAGTTGTTTATTTAAATAAGTTTAAATTAAGTTGTGAGATATTATATAAAAAGAAATTAAATTAAATTTTATGTAAAAAAATTAAGAATAGTTTAATTGTTTTATTGTTTGGATTTATTTTAATCATATTATTTACTAATTTTGATTATATTATTTACTTTTTTTTCTTAAGATTTTAATAATTTTGTTATTGTATTTTATTTTTTATCATTTATTTTTCTAAAAAATAAAATATCACTTATTTTTTTTTAAATGTATATATATACACTTTTCATCCTCTCACAGTTTCAATATAAAGATATACATTTATGTAAAAAGATAAGGAAAAGAGTTTTTTATCTTATAAAGAGTTATATACCCTCTTATATGGAATATAAAAGAATGTTGACTATAAAATGTTGATGATGTCTATGTCATTTATATTTATATGTGTTGTACTTTTTTTAAATAAGTCATATTTGGGCAGGGGTTTGAAGGTTCTATTTTGAATGAAGGGGTTTATGGGGAACCCATCTTCTCGGGTAATGGGCCTCTTTATTCAAGGATTTAATGGTGAAGTTTTAAGAAAAAAATGGTTGATTATGTAATATTTTTTTCAAAGGTTTTCAACCCATTGTAATATAATTATGGTTAAAGGATTATGGTTGTAATTTAATCTAGGTTAACATATTACGATTGATTGAAGATATATAATATATGTAAATATTTTTATGGTGAACAGTTGAGTTGAAACAATGAGACAAAGATAGGTGCAATTCTGAGTTAGGTTGGTTTCCTTGGTTAAGAATTTCCAAGATAAATCTTGTGTATGCTTTGTAAATGTGTTATCGTTATTTTTATGTTTTAGATTCTATAAGTATTTATTTTCTTGGGTGAGTTTATCAAACTTCTCAATATGGAGATTCTAACTAACCATGCAAATGGGCTTGACTTTAAAGACATGTTCAAGGAATAAATGAGATTTTTTAATATTTAATTATTTCTCCAAAGGGAGTGAGGGTGAGTGGTGTTGCTTGATGGTGAATCATTGAATTTTTCCCATTCAAAGTTGGTAATATTTCTAGTTGGTATGTTTATGGCCAATAGGATTCAATCTGGGGTTTCAATCATAAAGAAAATTCTAATGACAAATGGATTTGGTGGTCTTTCAACTTGTAGTAACTAGATTATCATCTATGACTTGTGTGGAGATTTAAAAACAAACTTGTATTGTAGAATATTTAACCACAAAATTTTTATATGGAAGGATTATAGCATGGAATCAAATTGTTTGGAAGAAATAAAGTTACAGTTTAAATGTTCTATGAATTGCCACTTTTCCAGTCTCTCAAAACAACGAGAAGGGAAACCAATATTTTTGGCCTAAAATCTAGCAAGATAATTTTGGATTGGTGGAATTACATATATGAGATGTTAATCTACTTGTATTAGGAGTATTTGAGGGTGTTGAATCCATTTTTGTATTAAAAATAACAATTTGTTGATCTAAAATTGCAATTTTGACAAAGATTGTGTAACTGGATTCCAATGATGATAAAACGAAAAAATTAACATCATAGAAAGTTTAGCCTTATTCAAAAGTAAATGGTAATCATAATGTGAAAATATATCATTTTTTATAATAATGAAAAAACATATAAAAATATAAAATATATAAACATTGATAATCTTGTAAGTTTATTTGTTTTTTTGAATTTTTTGTGTAGAATAATGGATGTTATTTAGAAAAATTAGGAAATAAATGTTATGGTCATTGCATAGTAAAATGTGGCATAGAAAAATCTATGCTTTGTAAATCTAAGTATAAGAAGTTAGAGTTCCCATCAATTTGGAACTCTAATCAAAATTTTAATGATTTGAATTATTCAAAATTAGGAAAAACTCATAGGGGCGTTGTTCCACCAAAATGGAACTTAGATCATGGTGGAACTCTAATCATGTCTAGAATTTCTATGGGATTCTTATCATATTTATGATCCAAAAGAGCATCCTTTAGCTACAAGAATCACCTACTCCTAACATATGTTAATATAGTGAGAGTTCAATTATACATGACTTCTCTAGTTACCTGTCACGAGTATTTGTGAATCATTGTAGAAAGAAAATTAAATGCACTCTACAACCCAATATGAGTTAGATCTGTCATGAGAGACTCCTATAAATTGAAATTTAAAAAAAATGTTGGAAGTCTACGATGTAAAAAACACTGACTATTAATTATTGTGTGTGTGTGTGTGTGTGTGTGTGTGTGTGTGTGTGTGTGTGTGTGTGTGTGTGTGTGTGAAAGTTTGATTCTTCTAATAAGGTTCAAAAGGTTGAGCGGTGGGAATGAAAGTTTACAACTAGGTCCTTGCAAGCAAGGCATACCAATGTATGTTGATATATCTACTACGAATTCCATACATGAAGATGAGGAAGTATCCTTCAGTTTCCTTGGGGATTATTTCTTTGAAAAAAATATAGACATATATAATAAAATAAACCAGCATAAATATATCCATTTTTTTAACCTCTCTATACTCAAAAAATCTAAGTATGAGATGAATCTATACTGGCAATAAATCTAAAAATAAGACGAATATATACTAACAATATGTGATGTGCAAGATGTGTTCACATTACACCTTGTATATTTCAATAAATCTGACAAGTAGGTACCTTTTCCCATGATGTGATCTAATGGACATAAAGGCATTATAACATATAATTATAATAATATCAACCAACTTGGAGTGCATTCTAAAAAAAAATTCCAAGCCAACAGTCGAGAACAAGAGGCAAGCCAAGTTTGATGTTAGGCTCAAACCTTATTTCTAAATATCATTGACCCACCTTGAACAATTTATCATTAAAAAAAAAGACGATCTTACATACCATGAACCTTACCTTTAGACAAATTAATGATATACAATTTAAATTCAATCGATATTTAAAGCTAGGGACTCATTGGGATGTTGGCAAACAATGAATTTGTTTCTTCTAGCAAGGCTTTGAAATTTTAAGGGATCGAGAATGGAGGTTATGAGGGAGGGAATCATGAGTCATTTACCCTAACACACAATCATATTGAAACATGTTATTCATTATCTAATGCATATCGATTATGACACACTATCCATTATCAATTTTGTATGTGATGCATTTGTTATGCTATGGTCAATTTTTGTGTTGGCCAATGATCCAAAACCCTACATAGCCAACTGAAATTGAGCACAGGTGTTAAATCCAAACATGTTACACTAATTGGAAATATAGTTCAATGCAATATTTCCTTGCACACACTTCAAGGCATTCAATGTAATATCACCTACATTTAAAACAATGTCTAACAAGCATTGTAAGTGTCGCCATTATGACCATTCCTACCTTCATATCCTCTAATACTACCTCGATACCATCAATATTAAGCATGGTGACCTTGAAATCCCCACTCATGGATTCCACTTGTTGGTCATGTTTGTATGTTCATTGCAATTGGAATTTCCCTACATACACTACTTCAAGAGATTATGAATGTTAAATCCATTACTTTCATTAAAGAACCGTTTGTCAAAGTTGTTTCACCGCAACATAATCTCTAGCTTCCCATGCTTTTTATGATCACCAACTATGCACACATTTCATATTCTCACATACCTTTCCATCATATGTGTCCCCTCATACATTCTGAGATACATGTTCTCTATCAGTGAAGGTAGGGTTCAATGTGGTTAGCAACATCATCAATGTTATCTCCAAAGATCAGTTATATCATTATAATTGCTCATGATTAGTAGTGTCCCTATATATTGATCGAAACTATGAACATTCCATGGATCCACAATATTATCAGATGTTGTAGTATTGGAGGGAATATGCATTCCTTAATTGTTATCACAATAAATTTAAAGGCTTTCTTATTCCACTACTAAAAATTATAGAGAACTTTGAGGAAAAGACTTACAACAATAACCTCAATGGGTATATCAAAAGGAGTTATGAAAAGTGGGAAATATGGTTTTTTTCATTCCCCTACTAGCCATAGAAAGGTAAAATAAGAGAACCTAACCTTTCATTCCTTGTTTGACTACTCCTTCTTGTGTTTATCAATTTGTTTGAGAATTTTACCACATGTCTAGGTTTAGGAATAAATTACTACTATAAGACATGGAGGAGTATCTACTTTGGCTAATTAATAATTCTTAGTATTGAATCGTAAGAAACTAACACCTACTGTAGTTCTCTATGCTCATTATAAAAGTGACTTTGTTTGTTGAAGTAAGTGCTTGGACAAATGGTGGAGGAATTTCTTTGAATGAGGCCATTGTTTCACCTTCCTCTTATAGGATGGTAGATGTGTCTATACCAAATGGAAGAGAGTGATGGAATGAGATCGAGTTATGAACAACAGAGTTATTCACCGAAAGGGAATGGGTTAGACTAAACTTATTTTGTGTCATTTATATTATTTCAATCTATCCTCTAAGAATAACCATAGAAAAACCTAGCAGAAATTTAGGTTCCAGGCACAAATATAGTAAATTAATAACCAATATCCAAGTCCATTCAAAAGACAAATCCTATGTCATTGCCTATTTTATATATAGATTCATATCCTCTAGATATAAGGACATGTGAAATGACCCATAATATACTAATAATATCATATTGTGTATGCTCAATTTATTGAATAATGTATTTTCATCGCATCAAATCATTAAGAGGAATCTCTTCTCTGAATATTCAAGATTGACTTTCATGGAAAAGTTTCTCTTTTTAGTAAGTTGATTCCATATGCAACAAGTAGTATGAATTATTGGTTATAGAAATAGCAATCATATTAAATTGTGGTCTTTTAAATGTGTTATCACAACCAACTCTAATTATTTATCTTGCAAATCATACATCCAATGGATCGATTGCATGCATGGCATAAATTGCATGTATCTTTGGGACTTTCTTACCAAGAAATAACGTCATGGAATTTGATCTTCAATTGCCAAAAACTAAAGGGGACATACTTTCTTACCAAGAAATAACGTCATGGAATTTGATCTTCAATTGCCAAAAACTAAAGGGGACATTCAAGAAATGAAAGAGAAAAAATTGTGTCTCATGGAATAAAAGGATAAACTGAGAGTGGAACTGTGTCTCAAGAATGCTCACTCATGTATTCATGTTGTTGTGACTACCAAATTAAATTAAGTCCCCTTGGGCCATAATGCCTCTAGAGATGTAATTTATCAATTAGCTCTCTTGCACACTTGGATAGAGGAGATTATATATGAATTGGCTCCATCTTGAAGTATCCTTAGCCAAACATTTGAACTAGTCGAAAGCATCAAAGTGATAGTTGAGGAACTACATGGTGCAATGAACCAAAAGGTGGAGTGCAATGGAATAAAAATTTGTATATATATAGAAGAAAGAAGAAAAATCTCCAAGGCAACCACACATAAGATTTCAAAGTCATATCTCTTGTTACATTGGTTTATGTTGTAGTTTCAAGGATAAAGAATCCAAAATAATCTCAAAGTGGAAATGAGAGTGACCATCCAGATAATTGATGGTAGTAGATAATGAAGACAAATGGAAGGCATCAAAGACAACAGTTGGAGGGGCATGCAAAATGATGGATGGCCAAGGGCACACTATAGTAGAGGCAGGAAAAGATGGGAGTGAATATAAAACCCACCATATGGAGCCAATAGGTGAGGGGGAGGGAGAGAACAAGTGATGATGGTGGAGCAATAAACAAATAATAAATGGTAATGTTTAATTGATTTTATAGGTGGACCTTATGAAATCATTTCTCATAGTATAAATGCATGTCATCGTAATAAAAATTTATACCAATAACACTAAATTTAAGAATTCATTCATCATGTAATTGCAACCATTTGTCTTGAACTCGCTCTTTTTTGAGCTTTCCAAAGGCATTGCATTTCATGTCTATTAGTTTAAATGTGAAATTTGATAAAGCTAAATATTTGAGCAATTTAAATAAACTAATTTAATCATAATGCTTGAGTATATACATTATTTTTGAATGATATCTAACCATTAATAATTGCATTGATGAATCAAAAAAGATTATTCCGTCTTTATCTTTTTTTTGCATTATAGTTTATTTAACAATATTTACATTGATTTAATACAAAAAGTGGGTTGTGCATGGAGAGCCACTAACATTAGAAAAAACAAATGCATCATTAAAAATAGGGTTGGTTCAAGTCAAAACACTCAAGAGCATAATGTTGTAAGTGATATGTAAATTATTATGGATATTCCACTGGAACAATTTGTCACAACAAATCTTACAAGTTTATTGCAATATATTATTGTGCAATTATTTACTTAATATTCATATGAAATGTTAACATGAAAGTATTGAAATAATTGAAACTAAAATGGAAGAAGCTAAGAAAATGACACACCATCCACACAATGAACACAAGAAGTGCCCTCGAAAAACTCAAAATGGGAAAAGCCCAACTAGAAGATTAGGCCTATGCTCTACACTTTTCTTATCAATTATGAAATGCAAATACAAAGAAAGAGGCACTCACTATGGAGTTTCCACGGACACTATAGCCAATATAGCTACTATAATTTCTTCTACTTCCTTTATTCTACATCAATATCCCACTCCCATATGTTCTGCTCAACTATGGAACGATACATAATACAATCAGAATGAAACCTCTTCCTTTTCTAGTGGCCTAGTATTTAACATAGCCTAATAGTCATTAAGGGTTAGGATTATGGTTTGTGCATGCCTCAACCCCCAATTACTATTATGGTTTTGGACTCTCTAAAATCTTATTGAAATCTCGCATGTGACTAGCTCCACATGTGTGAGTAATGGAAGCTAACATGGCATCAACTTGGTACCATGGTGGTCAATAGGATAGGTCAACTTGAGAGAGGAATAACTTCTACATACAAACTCCAATTGAGGTGATATTTGTGTTGTTGGAA
>ML783406.1:828305-865083 GCA_009831015.1 Picea engelmannii | reverse complement strand
GTAACTTCGAAGAATATTCTAATTATATTTGAGTTATTATTTTATAGATCAAATCCCCTTTTGCGGATTGATCAAGTCGGGTATTGTATAAGATCAAATCTTGTTTTGTGGATTGGTCAAACTATATTTGTATAGTGGTATTTTTAAAGTCGGCCCCTAGTAATTATAAAATAGTTTTAGCCACTTCTAGGAGAAGCCGGCTCAACCAAGTGAAGAGACACAACCCTAGCGCCATCTCACACTTGTATTTATATGTGAGGTTGGTGTCTCATTTAAACACACTCACTCACTCAGCTAGTGTGCATATCTTTAAGGCAGTTGCAGTTGCAGGAGGAAGGAGAAGAGAGGCACATGCTCAGTCTTGGTTTGTCTTTGGTGTTTTGGTCTCAGTCTTGGCATTGTATTGGTAATATATTATTGAGGAAGTTTTTGCTAGGTTTTCTCCCCCATTAGGGTTTAACGAGATAAAATGGTGTGTACCTTGTGATTGTGTTTCTTTCAGTGGTCCTCTTTATACTTTTGTTTTGGAAATGCATTGAATTCTCATGTAATTTGGAAATAACCTAATAACAACAGTAAAAACTTAACATGGTATCAGAGCTTGACTGAATAGAGCATCTTTCATTAGGTATCTAAATGTCACTATTGTCACGCCAAAACATTAGGGTTTTTTACTGAAGAGAATTTTTTTACCAAATACCACCTTGGGAAGTGTTCCCTGCCCTCGTGCATCTTTTGACAGCTTGACTGAAATTTTTTCAGTGGCTAGATTCTTTGAGAATTCAAACCCTAGTTTTGACTGGTACTAGAAAACTAGTAAACCATAACCAATATCAGAAGCACCAGTCTAGAAGTGCGCAAGTCTAGTTTCAGGGGGTAAAACTTGGCTTTTTCAAAAATAGTTAGCTCCAACAAACTCGTCTCAGCCCAGTGCATCTCCTAGTAAGCCCAATTTCATTTTTTGAGCACTTTCATTTTCTGGTCATTTTCTTAGCTCCAAGTCAAAATGCCTACAAGCACCAAGCTTGTTGACAATTTAGAAGGTGTGGAAATTTTTCATCCCTAGAAGTATAGAATTGGACTAGTTCTTGAAGAGAATGACCTTGCAAAAATCATAAAATAAAATGTATCCAAACACGAAGAAAATGCAGCCAGAGAGAAGTAAGGAAGGATATGATTAAGGCTAAAAGAATAACTGCATATTCCATTAAAGACCACTTGATTCCTCAAGTGTCTTCTAAGAATAATCCAAAATATATGTTTGATTCCCTAACCAGAATGTATGAAGGAAGGAACATCAACTAGAAGATGAACTTGAGATCACAACTCAAGAGTACAAAGATGCAAAAAGGAGAAATAGTTCAAGACTATTTCTCTAGGGTTTCTCAATTCAAAGAACAGTTAGAGGCAATTGGAGACAACTCAAATGAATATGAACTCGTGATGAAAACTCCTAATGGTATCACAAGACCTTGGGATGCCTTCTTCCAAACTATTTGTGCAAGAAAAGAGAAACTCCAATTTGATAGTTTATGGGAAGAATGTGTTCAAGAAAAAGCAAGAGTGGCCAACCGAGAAGTTGTCCTATTAAGAGATGAAGATCAAGCCCTAGTTGCTCTTGCTAAGGGTGGAAATGGAAAGTCTCATTTTCAAAAGGAAACTCACTTTCATAAAGAATCTCACTCTCCGAAGAGATTCCAAAAATATCGTAAAGGTCAAAGAAGGAAAAAAGATTTCTCCTCCTACCAGTGTTATCATTGTGATAAGATGGTACACATTGCTAAGAATTGTCCTGCCAGAAGGCAGGAATAAAAGAATAAAAATAAAAATAAAATGCATCATGCCCATGCAGCTGAAGATGATGAGCCACCTAACAAGTTCACTAAATAAGAGATTGAAGAATATGTTTTGTTTTCCGCTTTCTCAGGATCTATGACACCTGGAGAAGATACTTGGATCATAGATAGTGCTGCCTCTAAGCACATGACAAGTCAGAAGAACACTCTCTCTAGACTTATAGAGAAGGAATCCCCCCGGAAATTTTCATTGGGAGATGATTATCAGTACCCAATCAAAGGAATGGGAGAAGCCACCTACAAGCTTGATTCAGGAACTCCGATGAGAATGAAGGATGTACTCAGATTACTTGTAATACTTGGGTTTATTTATTGAAGTCAAAATATGAATTACTTGGAAAGTTCAAGGAATTCATAGCCTTGGTAGAAAACCTCTCTGAAAGGAAAATCAAGATACCTAGGTCAAACAATGGAGGAGAGTACACTTCAAATGATTTTGGAAGATTTTGCAGAGATATCAAGATTAAGAGGGATATCACCACTCCCTATAATCCTCAACAAAATGGTGTAGAAGAAAGAAAGAATAGAATGATTATGGAAGCAGTAAATACTATGATTCACGATCAAAATCTTTCAATGCACTTATGGGCTGAAGCAACAAGAACAACAGTATATGTCCAAAACATATTATCCCATAGTGCACTTGGATTCAAAACTCCTGAAGAAATATTCACTAGAAAGAAGACAGAAGTAAGACATCTCAAAATATTTTGTTGTCCAGTATGTGTACACATTCCAAAATAAAAAAGAACTAAGTTGGATCCTTCATAAAAGAAGGGAATATTTGTTGTATACTGTGAGGTCTTTAAGGCCTTCATAATTTACATACCAGGTTACCATCATATTGAGATCAGTAGAGATGTAACCTTTGATGAAGATGTAGCACTCAAAAGATCAAGGAAATGTCATCTTGAAGAAGTATATGAAGAAGAACCTGTAGCTACCAGAGTTGCAGAACTCGTAAAAGAAGTTGCAGTTACCCCTTATGATGAGATTTTAGAAGATCATGATATGATAAAATATCAAGAACCTCCCCATATGACGATATCTCACAAGAAAAAGACAGCTTGGGTGAAAGAACATATTCAAGATGCAAAGAAGTATAGTGCCCCAGAAGGAACCATGAGACAAAACAAGAAACCTAAGCCATTCTCCAGCTAATATGGGGAAAATCCCCCTATACTGGGTCTAAGGTAAAGGTAGAATGCTAACTCCTTTAAAATAGTGTTCTACCCTTAAACTACCCCAAAACAATATAAACAAAATGACGAGAGAGAAATGAAAGAGAGATAATGGGTGCACCTTTAGTCCTTGCGGTTGGTGTTGACCTCTTTTGCTTGTTGTCACCTCCTAGATTCTCGGTCCCCTCCCAAAGCTAACCTGAAAAAGGTTAGGAAAACAATACAACAACATATGAAATTTGTACTAATCACTTTAAAATTCTATACATAGATATAAATGTGTAAATTAACAAAAGCATGTAAACATAAGGTTTTGGGACAAGAATGAACTCTCTTATTCAATTTCAACACAAAAAGGATTACAACCTTTGTTGTCAATCGCTCCACGAACCAATTTTGGGATCCTCTATCATGGATCCAAGTGCATCAATCCCACATTAACTTCTCATGACCAATGTATCACCTAGGGAAGGAGGAAGGGTTGCATAAGGAGAAAGGGATGGAGGGGAAGGTTGAGGCCAAAACTCAGAATAGGATGCAAATCTTGGGCTAAGAAGGGGAAGGTATTTTGGCAGAGTTTTCTTACTCTCTTGCTTATGTTCATAATGACACCCCAAGACCTATTTTTATATGAGAAAAATATGGTTATTCGGTTTGGGGACAGGCTACAAGGAGTAAAATGGTTAGGAAACCCTCCATAGCCCATAAACTCCACTGAATTTTGCACAATTTTATATTTTTTGCAACTTTTGGAGGTAAACGTGGGATATTTAGCACGCATCACGCATGTATACATGTGATAACTAGCATGCGTCACACGTGTGTACGCGGGATATTAGTGCAGCAGAGCGCGTACACTATCCAAAAAATCATTTTTCAAAAGGAAGACTCAACAGTATTTTGACAAAGTATGCAAATGGAAGGGCCAATGTCTTGTATGCACAGATAAGGAATTTTTGGACTATAACAGATTCCCCCTAATGTGTGAGGTCAGAAGAGAAAATGATGGCTGAAATACATTACAATATATTTACACAGTGGGAAGGCACAAAGTTGAGTGAGCTCGATATGAGTGTTCGTGAGCACGTCATCTGCAAAATAATGATAATCTCTCTTAGATGAGCATACCCATGCTTGGTATGAACTAAGCATGGTTTTGAATCAAGTACACTGCGGAGCCATGTCATATATGACTACTAGACAAAATATAAATGTCCATATAAAGTGCAGCGGTGAAAAATACACAGTGGATCTACATCTCAAGATCATCTGAAGATATACAAGTACATTATGATATGCATCTTCAAGAAGCATTGATGCATGTGGCTGGAAATGAGGACTTCATAGCTCGAGTAACATCTTCAAGATCTTCAAAAGCTTAGGTAGGAGTACAATAAGAGTGTAATACTCACTACCCTGAGGTCTTTGATGTGTTGTCAGGGAAAGACTAAAGGACCTTGATCATCAGGCACAGAACTTCATTGTCTTTGACTCCAAACTTGACTGAACTCTCAGGATGGCCAACTCATGAAAGTCAAGAGATAAAGTGCAGAATAACCAACTCAGTTGGATAAAAATTCCCTTGGACAAAAGCACGACAAAATGATGAGACTCAAGTAGCATATTATTGACATAAGGCTGTGATAAAGGAGGCACCACAAACTCTCCATATGTTTGGAAGAGTAACCAAATGGAGGAGGAAACAACTCTATGTAACGAGAATACCTTCTCAAGGTCATACTAGATCTCAATTCTTGGCGAACAAATGGAAGGATGTGCTTTGTCCAAGGGCGACTATCTTGTTGTCGATAAAAGAGAATGTATATCTCGTCCCCTCTTTTTGGAATATTTGATTTTTTTTTTCTTTTTCAAATTTTTAACGAGCTTCAAAAAGAATAAAAGAATGTTACGTTACAAAGGAGGAATGAGTGGCGTGGGCAAGAAAATTAGTTCCAAGTGCATGGAACATATTGATGCTCAGTGCAAGGGGACATGTGCAGGATAAGGACACTTGAGAAAAATCCTCCATGGGTCAAGGTGTCTGATCGCAAGGGAAAAAAGTGTTGCAAAGCTTGCATTTAAGGAATGCTTTGAAGGTTCAGTTAAATAGCAACATGAAGTTGGCATTAGGCCAAAGACACAAGGATGAGACATGCGATGTGATTAATTATGACACAACAAGACTCCTTCAATGTGGAGTTTTACGAGCCCGAAGAAGGTAAGCTCGATTGTTTTTCACATTTAGAGAGTCTGAAAAACACTTAAAAGAAGACTTTGGAGTGTTCATTTTTCATAATTAGTCAAGTTGGTTCAAAAAGGGGTTAAACTTGTACTAAAAGGACATCTCTACAAAACCATTTTAACGAGTGTGACTGAGACAAGATCACTCGACTGTCTTTTGTTGGCCCTTAACCAAGTTTTGAGGATTCTTGGTCATGTTTGACCTAATTTTGGGACTTCGACAGGCTGTCGAAGGTGGAGCGCAAGAACAAGCGGTGATCGTGGGATCTCGACCCATTTTAGGGCCCTTTTTGGGATTCGGGAATATGTAATGGGTATGGAATGTCGGCCCATGGGTTCACCCATGCTTAGGCCTATTTTGTATGTATAAATAGATAGATAGGTGATGTAAGAGAGGTCGGTGTGCTAAGTGAAAAATGAATGGATGAGTGTTAGAGTTGGATCTGTGTGATCAAGAGTTGTAAGTGCTTTGGTGCATGTTGTGTGAGACTTGTAGAGCTAAGTACAGGTCATTATAAGAGACTGTAGAAGGTTGTGTGCTTAGATCTACTCAGGGAAGGAGGATCTCATGTCCTCTGTGGAGTAGGGTTTTTGAGGCTCTATGCATGTAACCTATTGAAGAATCTAATAAATAAGACAAAGAGTTGGTGGGCGTAGCCCCAGGGTGGGGGTGAATCACGTACATGTTGTGTTTCTCTTCCTTGTGCAATATGTTGATGTGCTTATATGTTAATGTGCTTAGTGCTTTAATATAGATGAATCATCTGTCAATGCTTAGTTCTTAATAATATGGATGGATGTTAGATCTGACTTATATACATGTTCTTAGTGCTTGAATCTATTAAGATATGATTTGTTTCATCATGCTAAGTGTTGCTAGATGCTAGATCTGGTTGAATACTGCGATGCTCTATAATTAGGGTTTAACTGTGTTGTAACTAAGAACTGAATATTGATGAATGTTGACTATTGAGTACCTTGATTAGAATCACAGATCTATGTCCCAGTTAAGGTTGCAGACACTGAAGTCCTGCAACCACCCCTTCCTCTACCTTGGGTGAGACTTCATCTTCTTCGCAGGTGTTGTCGAAAGGGTCGGTAGTTAGGGTTTTGTTGGTGCGTTGTTGTAGTGTTGAACCCAGGGTCTGCCTCTGTGCCAACATCTTTTCAATTCTAAGGAGTCTAAAAAGAGATTAACTATGGACTCACAACATTTTTCTCAGTTTAGTCTCCTTAGCCAAAAAAAGTATAAAATATAACTTAGGAGAACTCTCCCGACGAGACATGTCTCCCGAGGCGTACCTTTTTCCTGGGTAATCTATTGGCCGGAAAAAAGGTTAAACTTATGCCAAATAGATATTCCTTATGGACCAATTAACGAGTGTGAAAGGAACAAGGTCACTGAGCAATCTTTTCATATTTAGGGAGTCTGAAAAGAGATTAACTATGGACTCTGAGGGGGTTCCTTTTTCGTAGA
The DNA here is from genome assembly GCA_009831015.1 of Picea engelmannii. NCBI lineage: Eukaryota > Viridiplantae > Streptophyta > Pinopsida > Pinales > Pinaceae > Picea > Picea engelmannii. Next base: position 858,328 of record ML783406.1, on the reverse strand, counting down.
TAATCTCTAAGGCCGAAAAAAGAGATAAACCATTGTAGATGATCTCCAAGGCCGGAAAAAGAGATAAACCAAAACCAAGGAGAATGGTCCTTTTTCAAAAATTTAGTCCCTCGGGCCTGAAAAAGGGTTAAACTTATGCCTAAGAATACTCTCCTTGCGAACGGAAGCTCCTAGTGTCGATTAAGGTTGGTTGTCATTGATGTCAACCCTTGAAGAAAGCCCCACAACACAAAGGTTTGGGTAATGGAACCAATATTGTTTGATGTAAAGATGACTCATTATTGTCTTTTCATGGTTGATAAGAAGTAAATATGGATGAACTCCAAAGTGGTCCCCTTATGGTGAAAGCCCGCACGGGAAGACACTTTGCGGAGTAAGAGAACCCATGCTTAATTGTGGAATAATGAGATGAAGGACAATGAATTTTTCAAGTAAACTATCTTAGATGGATATTTCTTGTCATTCCATTTCTGTTGGTATGTGGAACTTCACATAACTCCTCACGGTTAAAGAGTTATGGCCATGAGAACTTAGAGACCCCAAGTTTGGGTAATGGACCCAAGTTTGTTTGATGGATAATGGTATGAGTTATTATATATTTTCAGATAATACTATTCTATATGGATATTACATGTCATTCCATTTCTGGTGGTATGTGGAATGCCACATAACTCCTCACGGTTTGAGAGTTATGGCCTTACGAAGTTGGAGGACCCTCATATGTCATCTAGAAGCCCCAAAAGGTCAAAGTAGTCAAAGTGGTTTAAGAGATTTTAAAAGGTAAATAATAAAGTGAAGTAATGAGTGTATTATAATTCAAAGTGAATACAAAATAAATTACTTCGATAATAACTTTAATGGAGAAATTAGAAGTAGGTTAACCCTAAAATAAGGAAAGTGGGGCCAAGTGACCTAGAAGATGTTTTTAAGGAAGCTACTTGGAGAGTATAAATAAGAGGCAATGATCTCTCATTTTAATCACACTTGAGCATATTGAATATATATAGGTGTCTAAGGTAACCAAGGATATATAAGCTGAAATTCTGAGGGAAGGTGAAAAAAAGAAGGCCGAAATGCAAGGAATGATAAATTCTTTTGATGGTGCTTTCTAAGGTATGTTATTTACAGGTCATCTCACCATTTTCTCTATAAAAAAAATTATATAATGATTCAGACCGTTAAATTGTTATTCCATTGAGAAAATATATCCAAGTATCTGTAGTAAACAATTCATCTTGTGGGTCATTGTATTTTTGGAGTTACACTCCATGAAAAATAGGGTTTGTGGCTAGTCCTGAAACTAGTCAAAAACATGTGTTTCAGGTAAAAATGTCATAACTTCTTCATAATAGATCCAAATTCAGTGAAATAAAATGTGTTAGTTAGGGAACAGTATATAGTATCCTATGTCATATTTTCATATCAATTCAACAAATATTCCTTGCGGGGAACTCTCTACAATGTCTCTCTCTAGAATAAGCCAAAATTAAGCAAGGTGTGTCATTTTTGCTATAACTCCTTTTTTGAGAGGTTCCAAGTAGTGACACCTGGATGAATTGCATAAAACACACTGAATAACATTGTGTATAATTTTCATATCTTTATACATTACAGGTACAAAGTTATGATTACTTCAAGTTAGGGTTGTTGACTAATCCAAAACTAAGCATGTGAGACTAAAGAAAAGTTTGATGAAAATGATAGTCTCTTGTTATTGAAGTTAAGGAAGGTTTGCAGGAATGTGATCATATACACCAGGTCTATTACAGAGCTACAAATCAGATTTGGATGATGAAATTGATGAGGGATTTTGGTTGAGGTACATGTTGAGTACATGGTTGAGACAAGTAATTGATGAGTTGGCACATACATGAGGTGTATAGTTGATGATGTTGGTACATATTGATGATTCATAGTTGATGATTAGTTGAAACATGATTGGTACATACTTGTTACATGGTTGGATGCACTTGTTTATGGTACAGGTTGATTATAGGTTATTTGGTACAGGTTGGTGCATGGTTGAAGCACTTGTTTATGGTACAGATTGATTACAGGTTGAGGTACAGGTTGACGCATGGTTGATGCATGGTTCAGATTTATTGGTACATGTTTATAGAAGTATATCTCATAGTGATAGGTTGACAGTGGTTCCATCATTCTACTTCTACTTCAGGGTGGCAGGACGGGGCAAGGACAGGTGGTTGTAGCCACCTTTCGGTTGTAGCTAGAGAACATAGGGGGTTGTAGCCTCCTTCTAATTGTAGCTAGAGAATTGGGGATTTGGAGCTTCCCTCAGGTTGTAGTCTGAGAAACTAGGGGGTTGGAGCCTCCTTCCAGTTGCAGCTGAAAAACAAAGGAAGTTGGTGCTTCCAATGAATGTAACTCTTCAAGACATATAAGAAAAAACATTATGTGGTTTTCTCTCGATTTGGGTTTCCACGTTAAACACCGGTGTACTGTGTATGTGTATGTTTTTCATTTGTTCATTGCTTATTTACTCTGCAGTTATTGGATGATAATGCTTCATTGATATAACACTTGGATTATATGGTTAAAAAGGATTAAATTGCTCTATTATTGTTTCACCCCCCTCTTAGTAATCCAACAATTGGTATCAGAGCAGGTTCCTTGAGAAATAAATTTAACCACTGAAAGGTAGATCATGGAGAGTACCAACTCATATAAAAATGGAATACCACAGTTTGATGGACATAAGTATGTTTTTTGGAGCATAAGGATGAGGACATATATACAGGCACAGGGATTTCAAGTTTGGCAATCAATTGTAGATGGATACACAGCGCCAGCAGTTCCACCAACAAATGACAAAGCAGTAAAACTCAGTGAGATTAATTCCAAAGCCACGAATTCACTTTTGAATGGTCTCAATGATATGGTATTCACCAAAGTTTCACACTGTAAATCCACTAAAGAGATTTGGGACAAGCTTTAAAATATTTATGAAGGAAATACAAAATTCAAAGAAGCAAAGCTTCAAACTTACAGAGGTCAGTTCGAACAACTAAAAATGAAGGAAGATAAAGATATCACAGCCTACTTCTTACTAGTCGATGCAACAGTGAATGCAATCATAGGATTGGGAGAAGAAATTGAAGAATCTATAATTGTTCAAAAGATACTAAGATCTCTTCCTATGAGATTCAACCCTAAGATATCAGCACTAGAAGAAAGATCGGATCTTGACTCAATAAGCATAGATGAACTGCATGGAATCTTCACAGCATATGAAATGAGAAATGAGCAGGAAAATCCATATGTAAAAGAAGCAGCCTTCAAGGCATCCAAAAGATCAAAGAAAAAGAAAAAGGAACAAGAAGAATATAGTAGCAACAGTGACGCCTCGGAAGATGATGAAGAAGTGGCCAACTTTGTCAAAAGACTGAACAAGGGAACCAACGATAGGTATAGAGGTAAGCTCCCTTTAATTTGTTTTAATTGTGATGGTATTGGTCATTTTGCTAACAAAATTCCTCATAAGAAAAAGAGAAATGATGAAGGTTACTCAAAAGGAAAACACACATATAAAGGCAAAATAACTACAAAGAAAGTTTTCAAGAAAATATTACACACCAAAGAAGACATCTCATCATCAGATGAAGATGAAGTCAATGACAATGAGATGGAAAGATTTATATTCATGGCAGTAAAAGACTCTAACAAAGAAGACTCTGAAGAAGAATATGAAGAAACCGAAGAAGAATGTGAAGAAGTCGAAGAAGAAATTGAAGAGGCAGAAGTTGACTATCGAGAAGAATTAATGTGTGCCATAGAAGTTATCAGAAGAGAAAACAAGAAAAACAAGAAACTGCAAGCACAACTAGACAAGAAAAATGACACTCGAGAACTAGAACAAATGATCACAAAATTGAAGGTTCAAATAGAAGAAGATAAAAGAATTGAAGAAGCACTCAAAGAACAACTAGAAGAAAAGGACAAGATCATTGGAAACTTGGAAGCACAAGTTGTCACACTAAGAAAGGATATTCAAAAGAAAAATAGGCAGAATAGCTCAAAAGTTTTGGATGACATTATCAGCAGTCAAAAATCTCATCTTGACAAGTCCGAACTTGGATACAATCAGACAAAAAAGGGATCAAGCTCCAAAACAACAGAGCAAGAAAAAAATCCAAATAGCTATGCATAAACAATCAAAGAGGATAGGAAGTTATACAAGGAAGATTACAGGGACACTCCTCCACCAAGAAAATTCAGATTTCATAATCAACAACAGACAAATAGGCCTCAAGAAGAAGAAGGATTCATAAGAGCACCTCCTTTCATAAGATCTTCAACTCTCAGGTATCAAACTATATTTTTTGGTTTATGTTATGCATGTAATAATTTTGGACATAAAGATGTGAATTGCAGAGATAACACCAAGAACAGTAACAACTTTGAGAGTTATACACAAAGGGATTATTCAAGGAGACCTAGTGACACACAAAGAAGAAGTTACAACAGGTTTGAATCTTTGAGCACTGAAGTGGAATGTTACAAATGTAACAATTTTGGACACATGGCCAAGGATTGCAGAATGACAATCCCTCCTAAAGAATTTCAACAGATAACAACAGTCACAGGCAAGAACCTCAGAAAATGACATGGATAAGAAAGCACGATCAGTATAATAATGAAGAATGCACATTCACTCTACAAGCTAAGTAGAAGAAACATGGTTGGTATGTTGACAGTGGATGTTCAAAACACATGACAGGTGATAAAGACAAATTTCTTACATTACAAAAAGGGGTAAAATATCGTCGGATAGATGTGCCTTCAAATTTTAGTTTGACAAGCGTGAAGGGCAACAAGATCGCTCGACAATCTTTTCAATTTTAGAGAGTTTGAAAAGGGCTTAAAGAAGACTCCAGGGGGGATTTGTTTCTGAAGTAATCCAAATGAGACCAAAAATAATAAATAAGCTCTCATTAGATGTTGCTTTCAAATTTTGAGTCTGAAAGACAACAAACCATGCTCTTAGGGAGTCCTGCGGGTATAGGCCAGAAAAAGATGAAGAAGAATGAGGCTTCAAAACAAAGTCATTGCAGGACTAAAAGGACTCGTGTGATTATGAAGTAATTCGACATGGGAACCAAATGGAAAATAAGGCTCTAACTAGGATGCCCATGTAAGAAATTCTCTACCACATAAAGTATGACACATTGATCAACAAGGAAGGTTAGTTTCACAATTATGTGGGATCGATCCTAAGACTAAATGAACCAGGAAATGGATAATGAAAAAAATGAAAGTAGGGAAAAATCTAACCTATATGCCAATTTCGAGGTCAATACCCATCAGAACAGATCAATACGACTAATAAATGTCAAAGAAAAAAAAATATCCAAGATCCTGCATATAAGGCCAATAACACTCATCCAAAAGTTAATAAATCCAATATAGATAGAAACTTCAGAAAAATAAGAGGTTCTATTGAATACAAAACTTGAAAACAACAAACCTGAACTGTACAGTATGGTACAAGGCAGTGCACATCCTTACGACTCATGCATGGTACTAGTTCAAGCAGAGCATATTTCTAGGATCTGACCAAAAGGGAAGAAAACACAAACCATGGTGTAAGTATTCCCACGGTATAGAAACCATAGTCATGGCTTCAAGGATAGCCTCATCCGAAGGTAATTCAGTATCCAAGAAATCATGTGAATGAGGAGGGTCGAAAATCCCAAAGGACAAAGCAAACTAACCATATTCCATATGACGATGGAGGTTCTTTCCAGGACTGACAGAGTATATCAGTGAAGAATCACAAGCACAAGGGCTTGAGGATCTACAAACACAAGATCGGAATCGAAAGGAAACTCAAGATCACCCAGACCAAGAGGGGGAAGAAAGAGATCCCATGCCCCCATTGGATAAACCAATGGATCAATTGTTGAAACCAAGTCTCGAGAAGGAAAACATGAGTGAACAAGTTCATGCTTAGAAGAAACTGAACATCGAGGATAAGACACCACATAATTTACATGCGGCGTAGTAGAGTCTACATGGATACTAGGAACATATAAATGGGTAGCCTAAACTAACGTCAAATTAGGATGGTGATTATAAGATTCCATCTGGTCAATAGTGACAATGCTTCCATTGAGAGGGAAATGCATCACCCGAAAGAGCGTAGACACCACAACATTCATAGAATATACATAATCATGCCTGAGAAGCATATTGAAATCTAACAGGCCTTACACCACTATAACATCGACAAGGACAGTCTTCCCACCTAACGATATAGGTAACTAAGGAAGAATCCTCAAATATTTACTAGGACGTATGTCAAAATCCAACAACTCATGCAATGCATACACAAGCTCGGGAGAACCCAAAGCTTTCCAAACCAAGGAGGATAAAATACTTCCGGAGGCTCCTTCATCTACAATACATCGGTAAAAAAAAATTAATTAACTTCAACCCTTATTTGAAAGGGAGAATAAGAAGGAATATGAGGCTCAACAAGGTCATTCCAATCAAAGGAAACCATCATAAGACTTGGAGGGGGTGTGTTCGAAGTGAGTAGAATGCCCCCTTGTTCTGAAAGTACTGAAATGGAAATGCTAAAAACATAGTTGGTAGACACATCACTCCCCCTGAGAAGAGTGGGATAAACCAAATATTGCATTGGTGTGACCACTTTGGTAGACTTGAAACTCTCCAAGAGAAGAGTGGGATCAGCCAAATATTGCATCTATGTGACCACTTTGGTAGACTCAACACTCTCCAAGAGAAGAGTGGGATCAGCCAAAGATTGCATCAACACAACCACTTCCTCAACCACCGGCTAAATAGGCTACAAAACAACATGGTCTGAAGGCACATCACCCCCCAAAAAAAGAGTGGGGTCAGTCGAAGATTGCATCGGCATGACCAATTCATCTACTAAAGGCTTAATAGACTGTGAGGAGACCTTAGAAGACTCAGAAACAGAAGTTCTTACAGACAATGACCCCAATCTTCGTTCCTTTGTAAGGCCAAGGCATAAATTGGTAAGGTGATATCCCTTGCAAATCTTACAAGGGAACTTAGGCTTACATCCTATCCATCTAGGTTTCTCAACAGAAACAATGCCCCCAGAATGACTAGGAGTGGTTGGTTTCATATCACTCGTATGACTTGCATTGATGAGACTCATGCCCCCAGCATGAATTGTATTGGTTGGTTGAACATCTCCAACATAACTTGCATAGGTTGTTGATTTATTGCCGGTATGGCTAACAATGACTAGACTTTTCCCCCAACATGACTTACAGAGGTTGGGTGCTTTCCCCCAGCATGACTAGCAGTGGCTAGGTGTTGATCTTCAACATGACTTGCAGAGGTTGACGACCTATCTCCAACATGAATCGTAGAGGTTGGTGATTTCTTCTTCCTATTCTTCCTCTTTTTATTTCCTTTAGACTTCCGGTTACTAGTAGCTATACTATCACGAGAGAAGGCAGAAGGAGGAGTAGAAGACTTTGTTGATGAAGGAACATAAACATGATTCCCATGACATAAGGTGCTTAACTGAGAAGCGACAAGAGGATTTGGTACATTTGGAATGGTACCCAACCAAACTGGTAGTCCCACATTCAACCCATGAATGTACAAAGTGGCCATCAAAGGGACATCAACATGTCCAAAGAAAGGAAAAGCACAAGAATCCCCTTGTGAAGGGGTTCCTTTATTGGTATCATTGGGAACTTGGGCCATGAAGATCTTATGCACATGTTCCTCCCTTGCGATATCGTTCAAGTCCGTAAAAGTATCACACACTGAAACTGGAAAACGAGTGTTATAAAAATATATGCCTATAAGGAGGCGGCTCCCCGTTTCTAAGCAGAAGACCCAAAAGTCCTCACGACCGGTGGAGTGGTCGATCTACCACCTTAGGTTAGGGACCCAAAGTAATGACTAACTAACTCTCTATGGAAAACTAGAGATCATAGAGCACACCACTAAGAAGAAAAGCCTAAAAAATATGCAAGAAAAACAAACGACCCTTATGAGTGCTTTCAACCCAAGGAGATGAAGTCTTGATCGTTCAAAGCATTCATAAAGAAAAAAAATTGGCCAGGAGAAAAAGTTACCCAGACCTCCGACCGACGGTCCCTTCAGGTGTCACCCAAAGAGTACAAAGTCTTCCTTGGGTACCACGATACACCCTTCCCAGTCACCTATGTGTCAAAATATATAATGGAAGCTAGGCCACCAACTCGTAATCAACAACCAGGGGGTACAGTCGACAGTCAGGCGAGAATATGGGCAGGGTAACTAAGCCCAAAGATCCTCTTGAGGCCTTAAACACAATTCTAGAATCACTCTTAGAGTACCTTGGTGTTAGAGACCTAACCCCTCACGTAGGTAGAATAATATATTACGATGTAATAAAGGTCAATATTAATAAGGTCTAGCAATAAGGAAGAATAATTCAAATGTAAGAAGACCTAATAGAAGATTTTGCTTCTAGAAAGATCTTCCTCTAGATGGTTCTTTTGATAAACATATTTAGTATAAATAGGATTCGAGGGTATGAGAACGTTTGTCTTGGATATTATTGTAATAGAGCTCTACTCGACTGGAGGTTTCCCCCTCGAAGAGGCAAGTAAAAATTGCTCTCAGTAATCGAAGTGCTCTTTCTGGTGTTATTTTGTTATCATTTCAGTATTATTGTGGTGTTGTTCTAGTTATATTGTTGTTCATCTGCCATTTCTAGCATTTTATTTATGTTCTGCATACTTTTTATATCTGGAATATTACAAGTGGTATCAGAGCACTTTCCTCGGCACAAAATTGTGGGTAAATGTTTTTTTGGGTAGAGACGTATTCCAATGTCTTTAAGCTACAAAGATTTGTCATTACGCGCATAAACCCATGGTTGAGGGATTCAAACATGCATTAAATGCAAGTGGTACTTAAGAGCACATATGTTGGCCACCCTTGTAACCCTTGTTGGTACCCATTCTAGTGGTAGCACATCAGATAGCACCTGTATACGTATCAACCTAGATTTCCTAAGTCCTCTTTAGATAAACCGATCGGTCGCCTGAGTACTATAGTGTCACCGAGAACAACACTCGAGAAGATACTCTCTAGTACCTGGGTAGTCGGGTAGTACGACTAAGGGTACGGTCTAGCCTCCCTAGTTGGTGCCCTGAGATATTGGGTCGAGTACTACTGTTGGACCCCGCATGTATATCAAAGAGCTATAGCACAAGGCAAACCCTTGTCTATAGAACCCTTGAATACCTAACCCCTGGGGACGGAAACAAAAAATAAAACAGACAGGATCTATTGCCACGCAACTGTGTTCAAGTTTCCAAATCAATACACATTTCTTCCTAGTTAATCATTTGGGAATTTCATCACTGCAGTATTATTCATACCGGAGTATAACTCTACAGGTGTAAAAAAAAATATGGAAATTTTTGCACCATTATTTGAGACCTATTCCATTGGATTCATCTCTTCGCCCTTATCACATTCACACCTATCATTTTTCAGCAATATTTTTGACCCCACCTACCCCTCTTTGGTTCCCTCGTCATCATGGCCCATACCTGTAGCCAAGACTTGGAAGCTCACTTCAATAAATTGCAATCTAATTTCACAGAGACCCAACAAGAAGTGAGACAACTCAGTGCTAATAGTGCCACCATCAATAAAACCATGCATTCCTCCATCATCGCCTCAATCGTCAAACTCAAAGAAGAACTCAAACGAGACATGACTACCCATGTTGAATCTGTCGCTTCGATGATCTGCACCAAGATGCATATCCCTGCAGATCTCCCTTTATCTGACCTACCTTTGCATATCAAAGATGAAACTTCCTCTCATTCCCATAATTTTCAGCCCCATCACTTTCAGCATGACCTACGCCTTCCGAGGGTGGATGTGACCAAATTTTATGGCTCGGATCCCACTGGTTGGTTAACTCAAATGGAACATTATTTCTCTTTGTACGGCATTATAGATGACTTGGCCAAACTCCGGTATGGTGTTCTCCATCTAGATCAAGATCGTTGGCAATGGTGGAAATGGAGAAAAATTGCCCGTCAAGGGTATGTTTCTTGGACACACTTTGTGGCAGAGATTTATGAATTCTTTGACACTGACACCAACCATTTACGTCATTTGAAAAAGTTGAAACAATCTAGCATAGTGGATGACTTTATAGCTTCTTTTGAGTGACTGGATTTTCGTACAGAGGGCATGTCTGATGCTTTTTTCTGAGAATGTTTTATTAGTGGCCTCAAGGATGAGATTCGTTCACATGTCCTCATGGCTCGGCCTCAGAGTTGGGTGGAGGCTACTAAACGAGCTAAGGAATAACAACAGGTTGTCTTTTCTCAAAACCGGAAACCCTCTTTAATTCCTCGCACTAAACCAATAAATCCCACTCCTCCTTCTACTCCACTAAAGATCCAAAAATTGACCAGGGACGAAATGGTTGAACGCCAACTCAAAGGCCTTTGTTATAATTGTGATGACAAATATTTTCCAGGGTACAAGTGTAAGGAACAAAATATTTTTATGGCCATCTTGGATGATGTTTCAGAAGAGGATGTTGAAGCTCCCCTTGTGTCTGAGTCACCTGAACCCACCGATATTACCCCTCCCTTAGACCCTCCTGAAGTAGAACCAATCATTTCCCTAAATTCTCTCACGGGCTTCTCTGCTCCCCAAACCCTCAAACTAATTGGCTACATCAAGCATAGGCAGGTCATCATTCTTGTTGATAGTGGCAGGACCCATAATTTTATTCTTCGCCACATTTCCAAGAAACTAATTGCTATATTCGTGTAGTCAATAATTTCCAAATCATGATTTCCAATGGCGGGTCCATGAAATGTGGAGGGCATTGTGAAAATGTGTGTCTCCAAATTGGTGACTACCACCTGAAATCTCATATGTTTGCTATCGACATGGGCGGTTGTGACATTGTGTTGGGTGCAGACTGGCTAAGGACTTTGGGTCCCATTCTCATGGATTTTGAAGAATTAACCATGCAATTAGACCAATAGGGCCAGCAATATAAGTTCCAAGGCATCACCGTCGATTCCCCTAATATCATTAGTTCCCATCGCATGGAAAAGATGCTCAAAAAAGGTCATTCGGGCGTTATTTCCCAACTCCATGCCATACAAGAAACTGAGAACCCTCTATGTTGCAGGACCTCCAATCCATCCTCTCTAAACATCAAGTGGTTTTTCCCACTCCCCATGGACTCCCTCCTTCCCATGGTGTTCATGATCATTCCATTCCCCTTGTCCCAGGAATCCTTCCTCCCAATATTCGTCCCTATCGTCACCCCTTTTCCCAAAAAAATGAAATTGAGAAAATGGTTCAAGAACTACTTAACGCAGGTTTTATCCTCCCTAGTACGAGCCCCTACTCTTCTCATGTGGTCATGGTCATGAAGAAAGAAGGTTCTTGGCGCATGTGTCATGATTTCTGCGCCCTCAAAAAACTCACCATTAAAGACAAATTTCCCATTCCTGTCATTAATGACCTCTTGCATGAATTGAGTGGCATCTAGTTCTTTACTAAACTTGATCTTCGTTCTGGCTACCACCAGATCTGTATGAAAGAGGTAGACATTCCTAACACTACCTTTAGAACTCATGAGAGCCACTATGAGTTTTTTTTCATGCCTTTTGGTTTGTGTAATGCTCCCTCCACTTTCCAAAGCCTCATGAATCATGTCTTTCGTCCTTTTCTCCGTCATTTTGTCTTAGTTTTCTTTGATGATATCCTCATCTATAGAAAAACCTGGACAGACCATCTTGCTCATGTGGATTGAGTTCTCCATCTGCTCTCTCAGCACCAAATTTTCCTAAAACAATCTAAATGTGATTTTGGCGCCTTAGAAGTCGAGTACTTGGGTCATCTTGTTGGAAAGCACTGCGTGAGGGTGGATCCTAAAAATATTGAAGCTATGCAAGACTAGCCTCACCCAAATACTCTCAGCTTGCATGGATTTCTAGGCATAAGAGGTTATTATCGCAAGTTTTTTAATAATTATGGAAAGATTGTGGCCCCTCTCACTACACTCCTTAAAAAGAATTATTTCACTTGGACTCCAGCAGCTTCTCAGGATTTTCAAACCTTGAAGATGGTCATGTGCACCACTCCAGTCTTGGCACTTCCTGATTTCACAAAGACCTTTGTCCTGGAATGTGATGCTTCAGGGAAAGGAATTGGTGTTGTCCTTATGCAATAGGGTCAGCCTTTGGCTTTTACCAGCAGACAATTGTCTGAACGAAATTTGGGCAAATCAATCTATGAAAAGGAAATATTGGTTATTCTGCATGTCGTTGATCTTTGGCGCCCTTATCTATTGGGGCAACGCTTCCAAATTAAGACATATCATCAAAGACTCAAGTATTTTATGGAACAACGCATCTCATCTCCAAAGCAACAAACATGGGTGACTAAGCTCTTTGGATATGATTATGAGATTATTTACAAGAAAGGAAAAGACAATGTGGTTGTGGATGCACTTTCCCGAAAATATGAAGATGACGGATCCCTTTTTTCTCTCTCCTTCATTGTACCAGATTGGATCCATGATAAGCTTCGATACAAAGGTCATGTGTATTTAAGTAAACAATCAAAACTTAAATCCATAGTACTTTCTGAGCTTCATGCTACACCCACATTTGGGCACTCAGGGTTTACCAAAACCTATGACAGGGTCAAACGTTATTTTTTTTGGGATGGTATGAAACACGACGTTCATAATTTTTTGGTTGAATTTGATGTGTGCCAATGCAACAAGGGTGAAACAGTCAAATCTCCTGGCACACTACAACGACTTCCAATTCCACCTGCTATTTGGCGGGATATCTCTATGGATTTTATTGTAGGCTTACCTAAATTAGGAAATAAATCAGTCAGCATGGTGGTCGTTGATTTCCTTTTCGAGTATTCTCATTTATGTGCTCTTCAACACCCATTTACAGCAGCCATTGTGGCTCAACCTTTAATGGATCAGGTCTTCAAGATTCATGGCATGCTGCATTCTATTGTTTTTTTATCGCGACCCAACTTTCACTAGCAATTTTTGGCAAGAACTGTTCAAGCTACAAGGCACCCAATTTCATCTCAGCACATCTTATCATCCCCAGACTGATGGTCAAACTGAATTTGTCAACAACTGTTTGGAAACATATTTGGGGTGTTTTTCATCAAAAAAGAAAAATCAGTGGGCTCAATGGTTACCACTAGCTGAATGGTGGTACAACACGTCATACCATACAACTACCCACGTGACTCCTTTTGAAGCAGTATATGGATAAAATCCACCTTAATTTCTCTCATAATTACTGGGTGTCTCGAAGGTCCAGGAGCTTGACCAAGCACTTACAGTTCGAGAGGCTATTCTTCGTACCCTCAAAGATAATTTAGTCATGGCCTAGAATCGTATGAAGTAACAAGTAGATCAAGGTCACTTTGAATGTCAATTTGCATAAAGGGATCAAGTGTTTCTTCGAATGCAACCTTACAAGCAAAATTCCCTCAAGGATGACCATTTTCAGAAATTGGCGCCCAAATTTTATGGTCCTTATACCATTCTCAAGTGTGTGGGACAGGTGGCCTATCAGTTAGCTTTGCCCAGTCATTCTAAGCTACATATTGTTTTTCATGTTTCCTTATTAAATAAGGTGATTGGAACTAAGTGCCAAACTCAAACCATCCTTCCCAAGTTGGACAAAGAAGGCTCCATTTTGCTACAGCCAGAAACAGTTTTGGACCAGCATGAGCATCGCCTACGTCAGTGAACCATCAAGGAAGTGTTAGTCCAGTGGAAATATACAACCCCAACAGATGCCACTTGGGAACCAGCTACCATTCTGCAACAATTTCCACATCTCAAGCCTTGAGGACAAGGCTATTTTTAAGGGGGAGGACATGTTAGGGACCTAACCCCTCACATAGGTAGAATAATATATTCTGATGTAACAAAGGTCAATATTAATAAGGCCTAGAAATAAGGAAGAATAAGTCGAATGGAAGAAGACCTAATAGAAGCTTTTGCTTCTAGAAGGATCCTCCTCTAGGTGGTTCTTTTGATAGACATATTTAGTATAAATAAAGTTGAGGGTATGATAACGTTTGTCTTGGATATTATTGTAATAGAGCTCTGCTCGACTGGAGGTTGCCCCCTTGAAGAGGCAAGTGAACATTGCTCTCAGTAATCGAATTTCTCTTTCTGGTGTTATTATGTTATCATTTCAGTATTATTGTGGTGTTGTTCTGGTTATATTGTTGTTCATCTACCATTTCTAGCATTTTATTTCTGTTATGCATACTTTTTATATATGGAATATTACACTTGGACAGATCCAAGTGTCTCAGAGGTCTGACACAAGTCGGTCCAGTAACGCTACAGGGTTCGCCCTCAATACACACTCTCCCAAATGCTTTGTCGGGATCAAGAGTGGATATCTATGTCACCATCCTCCATGCGGCCTCATGTTTGACTCCTGTGTGAGAGGAGCTTCCCGAATTGAGTAATTACAAAGTGGATTTTTCACACCTTATTACAGACACCTAAGTTAAGTTTTGGTTGGCCTTGGAGAGTTTACCTCTCCACACCTAATCCAAGGCCCTACCCTAAGATGTTGGTGAACCCTAGAAAAAGTGTTACTAATATATTTTAGATTAGTGCATTCATTTTAGGGGATTTTCTTACTCAAGGAAAGGAAGTGCAACTTATGTTGTTTGAGACTCTTGTGAAAAAGAAACTAATTAGAACATTGGAAAAGAAGACTTTACACTAATTCTACAAATGAAAAAGAGTTTCAAGAAAAAAGCATGAACAATCCTTCAAACATAAAAAAGCAATCTTTTCTCTTGTCAATGCAAAATGCACAATGCAACTTTTGAGTGAAACAAAAGAGAAAATGAAAGGATTTTCTTTCTTATTTTTTTCTTTAGAAATACTTTCAAGATGAGAAGAAAACACAACACTATGCTAATTTCTTTTTCTTTTTCAAATAACAATGCAAAGCAAATGCAAATAAAGAAAGAGACCTAAAAAACTAGTTTTTTTTTTTTTTTTGTTTTTTTTCAATCAAAGCAGAACTAACAAAAGATGATAAAATAAACTGCATAACACATAATTCATGGACCCCCATTTTTTTTAAAATGCAACTCATTTTACTTAAAATTCAAGCTAAAAATAAGCCAAAAATTATTGGAAACACAAAGACACAAGAGGATTAATTTTTTTTTATTTCATAAACAATTCGAGCCTGCAACTTGTCTCAACCCCAAACAACAGAAGCTTATGGAACTCAAGAAGACCTAGGAATCAAAAGTTTCTTGTAGGAAAAGGAAAATATTTTGATAAAAATATCCAAAACAACAGAGACGTGTGTTGTGCACGACCATCCTGCATATGTACGCGGGTTGTACATAATGCAGACCGCATATGTATGTGTGTTGTACAGATAACAAGGCGCGTACACCTCTGTAAATTTTCAAAAAATAAAAAGTTCGGACAGACAACCTGGGAAAGGGAAGATGGTAGGCACTTGGAAGGTGACCAGAGACCCAACCTGACTCGGAACACTCAGAAAACTCAGAAAGAAACTGAAAATAAAATCTAACCAAGATCTCCCACTAAGACCCTAGAGAGACTCCCCAGTGGAGTCGCCAATTTTTCTACGAGAAAAATCCCCCTATACTGGGTCTAAGGTAAAGGAAGAGTGCTAACTCCCTTAAAATATTTGTCTACTCTTAAACTACCCCAAAATAGTCTAAACAAAATGACGAGAGAGAAAGGAAAGAGAGTTAATGGGTACACCTTTAGTCCTTGCAGTTGGTATTGACCTCTTTCGCTTATTGTCGCCTCCTAGATTATTGGTCCCCTCCCAAAGATGACCTACAAAAGGTTAGGAACAAAATGCAACAACGTATGCAATCTCTACTAATCACTTTAAAAGTCTAGACATAGATATAAATACATAAATTAACAAAATCATGTAAACATAAGGTTTTAGGACAAGAATGAACTCTTTTATTCAATTTCAAGACAAAAAGGATTACAATTGTTGGCCCTTGACCAAGTTTTAAGGAACACTTGGTCATAT
The DNA here is from genome assembly GCA_009831015.1 of Picea engelmannii. Classification (NCBI taxonomy): domain Eukaryota; kingdom Viridiplantae; phylum Streptophyta; class Pinopsida; order Pinales; family Pinaceae; genus Picea; species Picea engelmannii. The sequence continues at coordinate 842,207 of ML783406.1, read as the reverse complement.
TTGACCATTTTTGGGACTTCGACAGCCTGTCAAAGATGGAGCGCAAGGCAAAGCGGAGATCGTGGAAGATAGACCCCCTTTTTGGGTCCTTTTTGGGTTTTGGGGGATAATGTAAGGAGATCGGGATGTCGTCCCATGGGTTTACACATGTTTAGGCCCCTTTTGTAATGTATAAGTAGAATTCTAGGCTATCTAAGAAGGGACCCTTTTTTAGGACACTTGAGAAGTGGCTTAGTGCTAAGATTTGATATGTGTGATATACTTGCAGAGCTGAGTGCAAGTATTGTAAGTGTTGAGTGCACGGATTGTAAGAACGTTTTATGCTTAGAGAAACTTGGGAAAGGAGGATCTAGCGAGTTGCGCAGATCTCTTATCCTACGCGGAGTAGGTTTTGAGGTTCTGTGCTTGTAACTGATTGGCCGACAATAATAGAGAACAAGAGTTGGTGGACGTAGCCCCAGGGTGGGGGTGAACCACATAAATCTGTGTGTCATGCTTTGTGTTGTTACTCACATGTGTTTTCCCTCTCTTTCTAAGTGATATGACATGTTTAGATAGATTTACTTATGCTTTGTTCTTATTAGATGTGTATAGATGATAGATTTGATGTGTATGAAGTTGTTAAGTGCTTGGTCTACCAGATCTGGTCTATTGTATGTTGTTAAGTGTTGAATCATCTTAGATCTAAGTATATACTGCAATTCTCTGTGTTATCTGTGGAGTGAGATAAGGGTTAATTATAGGTGAACTATTGATGCTAAGTGCTTTGTTAAGTGTGTAATCACAGATCTGTATCCCGGCTAAGGTTGCAGACACTTGTGTCATGCAATCAGCCCTGCCTCTACCTCGGGTGAGACTTCATCTGCTTCGCAGGTGTTGCCAAAAGGGCTACTAGCTAGGGCATTATTGGTGTGTTGTTGTAGCGTTGAACCCTGGGTCTTCCCATGTGCTAACAAATGGTTATGTTGCTGAGACCTGAAACTGTGATTGTTGGGAACTAAGGAAGAAGAAGCTTTGTGCAAAGATTCATCCTGAACTTGTGGAAACTCTATGCGTAGATATGTCGCTCTGATGCGGAGTACTCTACTCAACCTATGAAGCTTTGTGCTAAAGAAAAGAAGCTAGATATGAAGAAAAGAGGTAAGATCTGTAAGTTTTGTGCTCTGATAAAGGTAAGAATAGTGAAAGGTTTTAGATCTGGAAGCTTTGTGCTCAATAAGTGGAATTTTTTGTTTCTGAATCATGAATTTAGGTATGCCTGATAGATTTTGTCCTAGCTTGAAAACTAGGGCATTGTTAGATGAAAGAAAAATTGATATGAATAGATATGATAGAATAATGAAATATATGTTATACCTATGCATATAAATAATGTTTGGACTAACGAGTGGATGCAGGATCCTAAAAAGAAATTTTTGCAGGCTAGCCATTATGATCCTAGCACGCAGTATAGGAAAAGTTGGGGATCATTGAAGAGAAAGAGAGGATTAACTCTTTGTTACAGTTGCAGAAGACCAAGACATATTGCTAAGGAATGCCCTGGGAGAAAACCTAGTTGCCTCTGTTGTAAGGCTATGGACCATGAAGTACTGGATTGCCCTATAATGATTGCTAGACTTTAAAAGCTGAATATGGAGCAAGCAAACCCTGAAGGAGATCAAGAGACTAAGATTATAGAAGAACCCTAGAAAGAATCATAGATTATGTTACTGAAAATGAAAGAAACCCTGAATGAACATAAAGATGCCAGTTTGTTAGAGATCTTCAAAGAAAAGGAGAAAATTGAAGTAAGAATAGGAGACTTCGACATCGAATGTGCTCTAGATGAGGAAACACAGATGAACATTATGACAGAAATCACTTAGGAAACCCTAGGAAGGCCTATTATGGTTCCTTCACTAGGAAAAAAAGGGTTGTTTAAAGGAAAAATGGTAACCCTATGTGGTAGGATTACCCAGATAGCAATGAGTACCCATGGAGCTTCAACAGAGGAAGAATTCGAAGTTATTAAATTTATTGAGGACCGTGCCCCATTTCCATCTTTGTTAGGCAAGATCTTGATTGAAAAAGACCAGCTCCGAAGAAAAGAAGAAAAGGAAGCCCTAGAACAGAAGAAGCAAGAACTCATGGAATTTATGACTAGAAGGATCGCCTACTTGATGGAAGAACAAGAGAACAGATCTAAGTTATTGGACACCAGGGACTTGGATGTCGAAGCTATAAGAGAATTAGAGGAACCACATAAGACTGAAATACCTAATCCATATGTTGAAGGAGTATTACCCTCAGATCTAAAGAAAGAATCTCAATAGTGTGAAGTGACTATGTCGAGAGAAGATAAGAATCAGAATGGGAAAAGACCGACCGAGTTGAAGACTACCAGGAAGAAGGCTAGAAAATTAAGTAAGAAAAAAGGTGAATATTGAAAAGTTACAAGAGATCCCAGGTGGAACACTGTAGAAGGAAAAATCACAAGAATTGAACTTCGCCGAGATATCAGAACAGCGACATATGGCACTTCGTCGTGGTGAAGCAATATAGTTGTTGGACTAGTATACTCGTTCAAATTCCACCCCGAACAGATAGAAAAGAATTAAAGGATCACTGCCAGACCGTTGGACCTCACCATAATGGATAGATCTACAATAATGGAAGTTGCATACCCATTGCAAGCAGACTGTTAACGAATTTCCTATTTATCTCATTGCGTCGTTCCCAAAGAACATTTTTTCCAACTGAAAAATTCAAAGCCTACAGAATTAGTGATTGTATACAGTCATCATTCCAAGCAGATTGTTCATCCTAGTGTAGTATCTGAGATCATCGTGCCCCGATTATATTTTTCGAGTGCGTATGTTCGACGAGCTCACCACAGTTGAGGAATCTGTCACAGAGGTCCTTCTCGATTTAATGACTGAGAGAGTCATGTCAGAAACAGGAATGTCCATCGGAGTCCAAGAATCATCGATGAGAGGAGTGCAAGCCTCCCCATCGACTTCTCGAGCAGGAACATCTCGAGCCGGCGCGGAAAGGAGAACTAAGGATAAAGACGACATAGACAATGCAAAGTTAGTGCCATCCATCCTTCCAGCTTACATACCCCCTCTGTGCAGTGCGATTAACAAGGGCGGTGTCCCTAGAGACTTTGAATACACCCTAGTCACTGCATATCTACTGAAAGGAGTACGCACCTACCACATAGATCAAGACAAGGTTACAGCGTTGAAGTTTTGCAACTTCAACCTGGGGGACCGTAAGGTTTACAGCATGCTCGCCCCGTATAAGTACTTGACAAGAACTAAGAGCAAGAATTTGAAGATCATCCCTCAGCAATGGATGATGAACCTCGCGCAGTCTACTTTTCTCAACGTTATGAAAATACCACACTTCGGCAGACACCAAGAGGTGAATTCTTGTGTAAAATTGCCACTAGAAAGTTACCACAGAGGATACCTATGGTTAAACCATCGCATAAATGTTGATATGGCACTAATCAATAGGATCATGGGCTTGGCATGTAGGGCCCTAATCCCCAGGATTACTACCCTGGAAAGACCGCGAACCGCGCTCTTTCACAGAATATTAAAGAAGCTTATGGCAATGTCGAGAAGGGCACGCGAGGCTACAAGGTAGCCTCTATAGAAAGTGGCACAGTGTGCCTCACATGTCAAATGATCATAGGAAAGTTGGTACGTAAGAATCGACCTACACAAGTGTCAGGCTTCATAGTTGACCTCGCAGGAAAATGCGCAGAGGGACTACAGATGAACTGCACGAAGTACCTGGTAAACTAGCTAGAGATTAACTATAGAGAAGCCTAGGATTAGGGGCATGAATTCCATTTTACTTGGTTTCTAATACTGATCACTTTTGTTTCATGGGAGCTACCAGAAGGCACAACCTTCCCAGACCTCAACCCCTTTGAGCCACTAGCCACGAAGTTCAATACATTGTGGTACTCGACCGACATGAACCAGCAATGGCAATCGAATGTCGTTTTCCACACATATCATAACCAATTGAAAGCATCCATAGGGGATGAACCTCGCATAACCCCGAACACTTTACAAATGTTATGATCTCTGATAAATTCCAGCATGGACTGCCACTTTATAGACCTAACTCCACGCGCTGATGAGCCCCAGGAATAGATTCAGTCCTATTATAAGCTGACAGAAGAAGACCTAGAAGAGATCACCAAGGAATGGTCAGTGGACCTCCTTGTTGCAGCAGATCCAATGGAAATTTCAGACATTACCAACCCAGAAGCTGCACAGGACACACCTAGGACCAGTAAGGCAAAGAAGATGAAGAAGACTGAAGAGGTTCAGGATGTAGATAATATATCTGTAAGGACAGCTTTCGTCAAACCAAATCAAGGAGGTAATGGCAAAGACCTAGAGGAAGTCGAACAGAGACCGGAAGACAAATTCAAAGTTATAAAGAAGAGAAAAGGGTCACCTCCAAAGTCTCCCTTCCAGAAGAAATCGAAAGCAACTGTAACTAAGATGCAAACCACGCTCACTCCAGATGACTTCAGTTTCCTCCTCGCAACTATGAATGAAGCCATAGAAGAGATAACATAAAAGAAGGAAGTGAAGCAGGAGAAGATATGTAATAGGATTGAAATTGAGCTCCAAGAAGTGCAGCGGACACTCCAGTCTAGCCATGCAATCTCTATTGTGCCTCTGCCATAAGGAACAACAAAAGTGGGAGAAGAATTAGTTCAACTCCACAAGATTGTTGATACGGTCGAAGTATGCCTTCGACACGCACAGGAAGAAAAAGTGCAAGTTACTCAGGCCTTAAAGAAAGTACAAGAGGAAATCATAGAACAACGTCGAGCCATGCAACGAGAGAAGGATGCTCTCCAAGAAAAAATTGAAGAAGATAGAGCAAATATCCAAAAGGAGAAAGAGCAACTGCTCACGAAGCAGATTGATATGGAAGAAGCAGTTAACCAAGCATTCTGCTCCATCACTGGCTTAGAACAAAAGAGATAAGAACCCTTCGAACGTCAAGTGATGAATCTTGCTGAATTTATTCAGTAGCTTCACCAAAGGGTCGTAGAATTAGAGCTTCAAACTATACCAAGTACCCCGCAAGAAGTGCGCAACCAGCGAGAATTGAATGCTCAGAGCACAGTCGAGAGGATTAAAACACTTGTTGTAGAATGCAAACAGTTAAGTAGCAGAAGCACGTAGATATATGAACAACTATCCGAAGACCCAGAATTGAAGAAATTGGAGTCCTAACTCCAGGAAGCAAAGCAGCATGCAGATACAGTACAAGCGCAGCTCAATCTCCTGACACCCATCGAGAGGATGAAGAGATCTCAGGAATAGTGCACCACCCAACAACTCATTCTTACCATGCAGAACAAAGTGATGGAAGTCACCCAGAAACTCCAACCGAGCCAGGAGGTGGTCTATCTACTGTTTGAAGAAATTGAAGGCCAAGGAACAGTACTAGAACAAGTAGTTTTTACAGTCGAGCAAAAACTGGAAGGACCTATTAGCGAAGCGGTTATTCAGGAATTCGTTGAGTAAGAAGAAGTAGCATAGAGACAAGTCGAAGTAGCTCGAGCCAAGCTCGAGACCTTTGAGGCAAAGTTACCCAGACCTGAGTGACTCAGGACGAGTCACAGGTGAGTGTTGGGGGCATGTTGGCCCTTGACCAAGTTTTGAGGAACACTTGGTCATATTTGACCATTTTTGGGACTTCGACATCCTGTCAAAGATGGAGCACAAGGTGAAGTGGAGATCGTGGAAGCTAGACCCCCTTTTTGGGTCCTTTTTGGGTTTTGTGGGATAATGTAACGGGACCGAGATGTCAGCCCATGGGTTTACCCATGTTTAGGCCCCTTTTTGTAATGTATGAGTATAAGTCTAGGCTATGTAAAAAGGGACCTTTTTTAGGAAACTTGAGAAGTGGCTTAGTGCTAAGAGCTTATCTGTGTGATATACTTGCAGAGTTCAGTGCAAGTATTGTAAGTGCTGAGTGCACGGATTGTAAGAAGGTTTTATGCTTAGATCTACTCAAGCAAGGAGGATCTAGCGAGTTGCGCAGATCTTTTGTCCTGTGCAGAGTAGGTTTTGAGGCTCTGTGCATGTAACTGATTGGCCAGTAATAATAGAGAAGAAGAGTTGGTGGACGTAGCCCCGAGGTGGGGGTGAACCACGTAAATTTGTGTGTCATGATTTGTGTTGTTACTTACATGTGTTTTCCCTCTCTTGCTAAGTGTTATGGCATGTTTAGATAGATTTACTTATTCTTTGTGCTTATTAGATGTGTATAGATGATAGATTTGATGTGTATGAAGTTGCTAAGTGCTTGGTATACCAGATCCGGTCTATTGTATGTTGTTAAGTGTTGAATCATCTTAGATCTAAGTATATACTGTAATGCTCTGTGTTATCTGCGGAGTGAGATAAGGGTTAATTCTAGGTGAACTATTGATGATAAGTGCTTTGTTAAGTGTGTAATCATAGATATGTATCCCAGCTAAGGTTGCGGACACCTGAGTCCTGCAATCACCCCTGCCTCTACCTCGGATGAGACTTCATCTGCTTCGCAGGTGTTGCTGAAAGGGCCGATAGTTAGGGTTTTGTTGGTGCATTGTTGTAGCGTTGAACCCTGGGTCTGCCCCTGTGCCAACAATAACCTTTGTCATCAATCTCTCCACGAACCAAGTTTGGGATCCTCTATCATGGCTCCAAGTGCATCAATCCCATGTTATCTTCTCACAACCAACATATGACCTAGGGAAGGAGGAAGGGTTGCATAACTAGAAAGGGATGGAGGGGAAGGTTGAGGCCAAAACTCAAAATAGGATGCAAATCTTGGGCTAAGAAGGGGAAGGGATTTTGGCAGAGTTTTCTTATTCTCTTACTTATGTTCATAAATGACATTCCAAGACCTCTTTTTATATGAGAAAAATATGGTTATTCGGTTTGGGTATGGGCTACAAGGGGTAAAATGGTTAGGAAACCCTCCATAGCCTATAAACTTCACTGAATTCCATGCAATTTAAAAAAAATTGCAACTTTTGGAGGTAAGCGTAGGCTATATCGCATGCAGCACGTGTGTATACGCAGGATAACTATCATGCAGCACGCATGCGTACACAGGCTATTAGTGTAGCAGAGTGCGTACACTATCCAAAAAATGGTTTTTTAAAAGGAAGCCTTAGCAATTTTTTGGAAAAGTATGCAAATGGAAGGGTCAATGTCTTGTATGCACAGATAAGGCATTTTTGGACTATAACACCAACTATATGGCCTTGATGTGTGATCTCATAGAAAAGGAACCTACTTTCTTTGAGGAATCCATTCAGAAGAAATAATGGATGGACGCCATGACAGAAGAATAGCAGTCCATTATGAAGAATGATGTATGGGAAGTAGTTCCCAGACCAAAGAAGAAAGATGTGGTATCTTTCAAGTGGATATACAAAATAAAACATGCAGTAGATGGAAGTATTGAAAAACATAAGGCAAGATTTGTGGCTCGTGGATTTTCTCAAAATGAAGGTATTGACTATGAAAAAAAAATTCTCTTGTAGCCAGATACACTTCTATAAGAACCATCATAGCTATTGCAACTAAAATGAAGTGGAAGTTGCACCAGATGGATGTGAAAATAAGTTTCTTAAATGGTGTTATTGAAGAAGAAGTGTATATACAACAACCACAAGGGTTTGAAGTTGAAGAAAGAAAGACTTGTGTTTGCAAGTTGGAGAAAGCTTTGTACGTGTTGAAGAAATCTCTTAGAGCTTGGTATGGAAGAATTGATAGTTTCCTGACAAGCTTGGGCTTTACCAAGAGTAAAGTTGATCCTAACCTATACTTCAATTTTATGAATGATGAGACAGTTACATTTCTACTATATGTGGATGATTTATTCTTGACAAGAGAAGAAAATATCATCACAAATTGCAAGAATAAGCTCGTTGTAGAGTTTGAGATGAAAGATGTAGGCCCGATGCATTATTTCTTAGGTCTTGAAGTTTGGCAGAGCCCAGATAATATCTTCCTTAAACAATGGAAGTATGCAGTTGAAATATTGAAGAGATTTGACATGTTGGAATGTAAATCCATGACCACACCCATGGAAACAAATTTGAAGCTCTTGGTTGATACTTCGTCAGAATTGGTTGATGCTACTCTATACAGACAGATTATTGGATCATTGATGTATCTGAAAAATACCAGGCCAGATATATGCTTTGTTGTGAACACCTTGAGTCAGTATCTAGTGGAGCACAGACCTGTTCACCTTGTAGTTGCAAAGCATGTGATGAGATACCTTAAGGGTACGTTGGATTATGGTCTTTGTTATTATATATTGGAGATTATGACTTCAGACTGTATGGTTATACTGATTCGTATTGGGATGGAAGCGCTTCAAACAAAAAGAGAACTTCAGGATGTTGTTTCATTTTGGGATCATCCATGACTTCATGGAAAACCAGGAAGCTATCCATTGTTTCTCTTATCACAATAGAAGTGGATTACATTGCAACATGTTCCGCCAGTTGTGAAGCCATATGGCTTCAGAATTTGTTGACAGTTTGTTCGATCTGGAGATGGAAGCCATGGTGATTCTATGTGATAACCAAATTTGTGTAAAGATGATGGAGAACCCAATGTTCCATGATAATTTTAAGCACACAAATATCTTGTACCACTACATCCATGATATGGTGTAGAGGGGAGTTGTAAAGCTCCAATATGTTGGCACAGATGAGAAGGTTGCAGATGTGTTGACCAAGCCTCTAGCTCGTGTGAAGTTTGAGTACTTCCAAGACAAGCTTGGTGTAGTCCGAAAGGACCTCCCTCAAAAGGGGGAGTGATGTTGATGATACTATGGTATCATGACCAACAGTAGGTATCTCAGTTAGGATTTTATATCCTATGGGATTGATCATCCCTGGGAAAATCCTGAAGGTCCGATAAGGATGGTCTGTCAGAGTACTTGTACATGTATATGCCAACAGTGGTCAGTAGTGGTAGCTCAGTTAGGATTTTATGTCCTAGGGAATCTTATGATTCTTGGGCAAATCTTGAAGGTCCTGTAAGGATGGCCTGTCAAAGTACCATGTGGTCTGCCAGAGTACCACATGGTAGCTCGTAGTACTAGAGTACTTCCAATGATTTATAGATGTTCCAGTCAGTGTTCCAGATGTTGATGATGATGCTACCCTATCCTTCTCTTGATGATGTTGTATTGAGTCATGTCAGTAGAATACCCTTCTCATTAAGGGGGAGTGTTAAAATATTGTAACTTCGAAGAATAGTCTAATTATATTTGAGTTATTATTTTATAGATCAAATCCCCTTTTGCGGATTGATAAATTTAGGTCTTGTATAAGATCAAATCCCATTTTTTGGATTGGTTAAACTGTATTTGTATAGTGGTATTTGTAAATTCGACCCCTAGTAATTATAAAGTGGTTTTAGCCACTTCTAGGAGAAATTGTCTCAACCAAGTGAAGAGACACAAGCCTAGCACCATATCACACTTGTATTTATATGTGAGTTTGGTCTCTCATTTACACACACTCACTCACTCATCTAGTGTGCATATCTTGAAAGTAGTTGCAGTTGCAGGAGGAAGGAGAAGATAGGTGCATGCTCAGTCTTAGTTTGTCTTTGGTGTTTTGGTCTTAGTCTTGGCATTGTATTGGAAATCTATTATTGAGGAAGTTTTTGTTAGGTTTTCTCCCCCATGAGGGTTTCCCAGGATAAAATTTTGTGTACCTTGTGATTGTGTTTCTTTCAGTGATCCTCTTTATACTGTTGTTTTAGAAATGCATTGAATTCTCATGTAATTTGGAAATAACCTAAGAACGGAAATAAAAAATTAACAATTTTGACCCCCCAAAAATGGTCATTTAAGGCCTCAAATGGACTTTGAAAGGTTTTGAACCCCAATCATCAAAGTAGGATGTACCCCTAAAATGGACCCTACAGGCCAATAGCTCAATGTTTTCCACCTAGAAAGTACCAAAATAGATAACAAATTATATAAGGATCCATTGCAAATTAGTGAGAAACAAAGTATTAAATTCAAAGATGTCATAAGGTCTATAAGTTGATACATAAAACATGAAACAAGAATGCTTGCGATAGTGGGGACTTGTCATGATCATTTGGGGTAGAGCTTCAATCAGTGGCAACAAGAGGCTCCTCAACTAGTAGCTCACATACATATCTAGCCTCAAGAGGCCTAGGATCCTCCAAGATAGGAAGAGATAGGGTCAAAAATTGCTTATCATGTATGACAAAGGTTGGAGGCATATTGAATGGCCTATCCCATAGCCTCTTCTAACCACTATGCCATCCCAATGGTGTTCACTCTATTTTGATAATGTTGAGGTGGTTTAGTTTGGTTCCAAGTAGATCGCAAATCATCATGCAAGGGGCATCCCATTGGAAATCCAAAAGGATTTTCAAGTGGTCCATCCCCACTCTTATTTTTTTTGTGTCTACAATATAATCTACAAGGGAAAACTAGCACATGTTATCCCATTGTCATACTAGGAGAAGGTAATAGAAGCCTCATGCTTATTAAATATAACATCATTGCTCTTATTCCATAGAATAAAGCATTTCAAATTGCACAAGCATCCTAGTTGAGTTGAATTCATTAGCACATGGTGACCCATTCCTAGGAGAGCATCTTTCCATGTGATGGAAGCTAGAAAGTATGATTGGATAAGAGCCCCATCCATGCCCATGTAGATTTGGCCAATGGATGAAAGCATAAGATATACTTCATGGTTTCAACTCATCCACATCAAGGGCATTACAAATTTGGAATATCTAGGTAAGAAAACCTATTCCAAACTAGTAGAACCCCCATAACAAAAAATCCAAGAAAACATTGGTTTCTTTGGATATAGGACCGACTTCCAAAGGCTTCTTAACTTGAATAGCCAAGTCTTCACCTTAGACTTAACTCACCAGAAATTGATGAGGCAACCTTACCACAACATATTAGACATAACCCCTTATACCCATGGTCAATATTGAACTTGCTAAAAGCTATATATTCCCTCCCCAACTTTTAATTCCTCCATTAGGCCCACAAGACTTTCAAGACCAACTTGAGTATAAAATCCTTAGACACCAATATTTCAATCCTCTCCACTACAAATTTTGAAAATACAAACCTATTTGAAATACTATTTTACCTCTATCCAAGAAAATTGTTTGATTATGAGCATCAAGCAAGTCATTGATCAACTAAATGTCATTCTTGAATAAATCTGTAAGAACCCATTTTGGTTAGAGGTTTTCCCTCATACAAGAGGAGAGGGGACTACCAAAGACAATGATTGTTAAACTAAAATCCCACTTTGAGAGATATTTTTCTTCAAGAAATTAGGAAGGGTTTGATGGCCTCTTAATCCTTCCAAATACTATGTATAACAAAAGCCTTAGATATTTTGACTTTGGTGAGGATAATCATAAGAGTCTACATAGAGATCCCCCACCACCATTTCTTGTCCAGAGGAATCCCTTGGCCAATGCAATGTCTTAGTGTGACTTTCCAAGTCTCCTTTCCATGAGTACTCTCACTACTCATTTAACACACAAAGCGTGAGCCTAAATTTTTGTTTTGATCATACCAAAGCCACCCATCTCCCTAGGGGTGTAACAAAGGTCACAATGAATTCTTTGAAATCCTTTTCCATTTGCAATACTATCCAAAAACAATTTTTTAAGAGAATTATTTAGGTGTTGGTATGCCAAATTTGACAAGACCCTACAATATGAGCAATAAATATGTTTAGCAACCAAGACATTGGTGCAAATATGAAGCTTGGCTACTATTTGTTAGAGGCTTGGTCACTCATTTATCAATTTTATTTCTCCACCCTCTACACAATAACCTCTAACGACTCTTTAGGATAGGCCTAGAATGAGAACATGATTCCAAGTAACTTGACGATATGGCTAGGTTGGATCCATGCCTAGTTCCAAGAAGTCATTTAGTTTGGGACTGGACTAAGGCTTTGCATGTAGCAAGAGGTTTTGTGCCACTAGATCCTAAAACAACACAAAAGGAGTCTTAAGGCACTCCAACATATTATCCTAAAGGGATGAACCTCAAGAATTATTAGGAATAAATCATATGCAAAGTGGTTTTTTACCAACTAACCTATGCATCAAGCTTAAGAAGGGTGGTTCCCTTAATTTATACTAGTCTCACTTTATACTTTAATCTCAATAATCAAGCACTTATGTAGTTAAGACATACAATTCTAGAGTGATAAATCATCCTTCTTGGATGGAACCAAATGAGCCCACCTCATCGGGATTACTTTTATTAATGGAGAGGTGGGATAGTTCTACAAACAATGTTTTCATTTCTTGAAAGAAAAAAGGGTTTAAGACAAGGGATTTGAGCATTATTGGGATGAATGGTCATTACACCCTATCATAAGAATTTTCAAATTTGATCTTGATGAAGAGAGCATAATTCCCAATAACCTAAGTCCACTCCATGCCCTCCCAAATGACAATGACATTGACTAGAATGTAGCATCCTTGGATGAAGCTTGTCTACTTTGGTCTCATGATCTTAGACAATATATGTTTTAGTCTCAATGCTAGCACCTTGCAATAGGAAGTGTTGCATAGCGTGATCATCTTCCAATTAGTGATAAGATCAAGTCCTCCTCCCTTAGTTGTAAACATGATGAGATCTTGATGGATATCAACACGAAGAGATAGCTTCCATGGAGCTTATTTGTAGACCTATAAAAGGTATGACCCACCAAAGTCCCATGTGGCCTTTGAATACTTGAACAAGAAATTGTTGAGCCTAGGGGACTTCTCATTTATCATTTCTTTCAGGATCATTGTCAACCCATTTAGGGATTTGGTCTACACGCATACTCTCTTCTACTCCTTAAATACTCATATGTACAACCATTTCTTTTTCCTATGTGTATGATTGTGCTTGGAAGATCATCGAGTAGTGGACAACGAGCATTCACTCAATTCCTTCATGGCCAGTGGTACGACACCCCCTAGTCCTGAAGGTCATCAACTATTCCCAACCTATTTAATGGCAAGGACCTTAAAAAGGGCCTTCATAATACTATTTGAATCAATAGATTCGATCTCCAAAGTTAAAATAGTTTATGGGTAAAATCATGAATGTGGGTGTTTGTTTTCCCTGTTTTTTAAGAAAATAAAATATATTTTCAGAAGTTTTTCAATTTCCAATAAACAAAAGTATTTTTTTTTTATTTAGAATTTCACTTTACATTAAAAACAAAACTTGTTATGAATTTTGTTAGCTTTCTATTGATTATTTTTTGAAGTTTTTTTATTGGCATTTGATATGTCAAGTTAGTGATTGTTTGATAGTATAAAATGAAGGCACTCATAACAAGCTATTTTTATCAGCATCAATTTACTCATTATTAAACTTTTGTTTATGAAAAACAAAATATGTTGAAATAATATAAATAAACTCTATTAAAGTATGATTATAGTTTTGAAGAAAACAAATTAATATTATAATTACTACGATTTTTTGAATTTGACCAATTTGAAAAAGTTGCATATTTTAAACACGTTTAGTTTGACAACATATATTTGCTTTAATTTTTATTTAAAAATAAAATCTAAAAATACCCTTTTGAAGAGGATAGTGAAATATTATGTAATATCAATTTTCCATAATTTTCGACTGTGTATTATTGCAGATATTTATTTTTCATTTTACTAAATCATTATGTCATCTAAAAATAATATGCAAACATGTTTTTATAAAATTAACTAAAATTACTAAAAAACAATTAAATTGAATACAAATTGTATCAAATGAAAGTAGATTCAATTCTAAAAATGTTGGTACTAGTTCTGAAACCAGACTAACAGT
>ML783406.1:793455-814602 GCA_009831015.1 Picea engelmannii | reverse complement strand
TTATATTGATTCACCCTCCCTCTCAATATAAGTGTGTGCTAACCAATTGGTATTAGATAAATTCCATTTGGAAATAGTCTAACCACTGGAAGGTGGATCTTGGGAGCACACATGGTTGGTCCGGAAGGTTTCTCTACAAACAGAGCTTCATTGTTTGATGGAAGAAACTATGCATTCTAGAGCATAAGGATGCAAACATATCTAATATCTCTTGGATTTGATATTTGCCAATCTGTCATGACTAGTTATATAGTCCCAACAACTCCACCAATAGATGCAATCGGGAAGAATCCTAGTGAACATAATGCAAAATCAATGAATTTCATCTGGTGTGGTCTATTAGAATCTGGGTTTTTCATGGTGATGCATTGTGGATCGACAAAAGAAATTTGGGACAAGCTCTAAAATATCTATGAACTCAATGAAAAAGTTAAGAAGGCAAAGCTCCAAACTCATAGAATACATTTCAAGAGCTTGAAAATGAAAGATGAAGAGAATGTTGCATCCTATGTTCTTTGTGTGGATTAAATTGTCAACACCATCAAAGGACTTGGTGAAAAGGTTGAAGAACTGATGATTGTACAAAAGGTGTTAAGGTCACTCCCCTTAAGATTTGATGTCAAATTTTCCACCATTAAATAAATGAAGGATCTTGATTCATTAACAATGGATGAATTGCATGGGATCCTCACGGCAGATGAAATGAGGATAGAGAAAGAAAACCCATCAAATAAAGAAGCATCCTTCAAAGCCTCAAAGAAGACAAAGAATAGAGAGCATGAATCAAGCAGTAGCTCCAACAATGAATCAGATACAATGGAATCCCATTTTGTGAGGAAAATCAAGAAATGATCAGGAAAATATAAATGAAATATTTCCTATAAATGCTTTGATTGTGGAAAAGTATGACATTTTTTTTATAAGTGTCCATATGCAAAGGAAGAAAGTAGTGATGATAAAGAAGACCATAATGTAACGAAAGGGATAAAACAACATCAACACAAAAAGAACCACAAAAAGGACAAGCATCAAAATAAGAATAACTCTTATAAGAAGAAGAATAATCTATACTCAAAAGGAGTTAGTGACTCATCTGAAGAAATAATTGAAAGCAGTTTATATAGTGATAGAGAAGAAACTCTCTTTATGGAAATCGAAACAAAGATTGATGAAGATGAAGGGATAGAAATGATTGACTTAGAAGAAGAAGAAAATGCCAAAATATATGGGGAAGTGAATCTTGAAGAAGAACTCATTTGTTCCTTAAGAAAAATAAAGAAGCTTAGGAAAAAAAAAATTGAAACAAAAGGAGAAGTTGCAAAAATATGAAGAAGAGGATCATGATTCAAAAGACAAAATGTCACAAATCCTTGAATAAATAGAAAATACCATCATGAACCTAAATGTTCAATTAGAAGAATCAATAAGGATGGAAGAAGTGGTGAGAATCCAGCTGAAGAAAAAGGAAGAAAATTGTGAAGACCTAGAATCCAAAATTGTTTCCTTAAGAAAGGAACTAGAGAAAACACCTATTAAGTTGAATAGAAGCTTGAAGTTTGAAAGGAGTACTGAAATATTAGATGATATATTCAATTGTCAAAGGTCTCCATTCATTGAGACTGGTATTGGATATGATTTCGTTGTTTCCTCCCTACCTACACTTAGCCTTGCTACAACCAGGGAATTTGTATTTGGTGCAGGTGGAGTTCAAACTAGTTTGCTAGATGAGAAACCTACTATTGATTGTGCTAAATAGATCGATGAGTTGTATGTTCCTCAAATGTAAGAATTTGAGCATACATATGAAATTGTTGTCGTTATGTAAGGTTTTTCTACTCCTGTAAGTGAAACTGACCATGAGCCTACTTCCTATAATTATCTAGTGCAAAAATATGTGCCCTATCATCATCCTCACCATAAAAATCAAAGGAATGGAAATCATTCTTTCAGATCTTTGCAAAAGAGACATGAAAGACAAAATTGTGAACCAATGTCAAATACCAAGATAGATTGTGGTTGGATTGATGGATGGTCATGGAATCATTTGACCAATTGTTTGAGGACTTCATATTGTTGGGTATCATCAATTGTATAGTCATGTAGTGTTCCTCTTACTTAGTGATAATTTCCTTGAAAGTGGTCAATAGAGGATCGACCTAACATTACAATCGACTGGAATTTCGATTGAGTGGTTAAGGAGAATCACAAGTTTAAGGGGGGCATCCCTTTTCCATTGATGTCGAAGGGGGAGAGTTGTCGATCCGGATCATTTTCGAAATGAAATGAAAGAAGAGATATTACAATGAAATACTCATAAAAATTGCCAGAAACAGAGAGATACAGCAATACATGATTTCTATTAATAAAGAAATGTACAGATACTGTAAAAATATAGAGTGCAAGACTCGCTAGAATGGTGCCAGTTTTATCTCTGAGAAGAGATGTGACGGCTATGCTCATTCGCAAGAAGATGATTACAATGAGGATACGAAGGCCTTTTTATGATAAAAATGAATGCAAAAACCCTAGACATCCAAAAACCTAACCCTAGGATATGAAGCGCCAAAAGTCATGTGGGCCCTGTTGGGGTAAGTTAGTATATTAACTTCCCGGGGTCGTAAATTTTTCATACAATCTATGTTTTAGATGTGTTATAGCCTATTGGAAAGGTCTTTTCGAGAGCTACATATTATGTCATCAAAATTTGAATTTGTATACAATTTGATTGTGGCAAGCGAAGAAAACACTGTTTAGAGCCCCAAAACGGACCTATAAGTATAGAAAGACGTACTGACATGAAAACTTCAAAAATAAATTAGTTTGAATAGGTACGCAGCCACCAATATCCACCTGGATGTTATGTAGGGCTTCAGGATAGACTCGTAAGTGCAGAACCCACAATTACAAAGAAATGACCCCATTACAAAGAAATGTTCTAAACTGAAAACTGTTAAGATGAGCCAGTTGGAATTTGGAATAGGTGGGTGGCCACCAATATCCACATGGATCAATCCCCCAACCTTAGGAAGCAATGGTCTCCATTGCATTGAGTGCCTGGGGAAGAGGGGAAAGAATTTTTTGAATCTGAATCTTGGTGAGTTGTGTACCTTATTGGAGAAGTTGTGTTGCTTGGTCTGTGGAAGGTTGTCATGAACCTGTTGCTAGCGGGGTTGAATCTGTCCCACCAACCTATTGTCTCCAGGCTTGATGGGGAATTTTGTAGGCACCATTGTAGGTGAAGAAACAATATATGCTTTCTCTTCTACAATCTACTTCTGCTGGATAGAAGGCGTTGAGGCTGCAGTGATTGTAGTGGCCTTTTGTGCATCCTTTGAACAGACTGTGAAGAGGATGAATTTTGCAGTATGAGATGTTACCTTGTGGCACTGTTTTGGTGGAACATTAATCAGATCTACCTTTGGTGTCCTATAGAGCTGATCCCCCAGAGTAATAATGACACTACGGGGTCGAGACTCATAAATAGCATGATATTTTCACATATATGGTTGGCCCAAAAAAACATCACAGACATTAAGAGGGGCAACATCACACACTACCTCATCATTGAAGGGATGGATTCCATAGGAAAGGTTGTTGGACAACTAAGAGGGGGGGTGAATCAGTTGTCATTGTGCTTAAACAATTATATCCATTTTTAAACTCATTATAGAACTCTCAATGATGATCACAATAAATAAGTAGTAGAGTATTCAACATCAACCACACACATGTATAATACAGGGACAGATATTCCTGAGGAAACCCATAAAGGGTGAAAATCTCTTCTTTTTTATATGATAATTATTTTCTGTATACTATCATTCTTATGAGAACCAACTCAAAATGAGGCTACCACCTCTATTTTGCAAGATGCTACTTTCTAAGAGAACCAACTCTCTGGTTTCTCTAGAACCCACTAGAAGGAAGTACCAACTCCCTAAATGTTCCAGCACCAACTTCCAGTCATACAGGCACCGACCTATATATCAGAGAACTAATATTCTCCCTTGCACCACCCTGCTACCCTGGTTTATCTAGCTGCAACTAGATGGAAGCTATAACTCCCTACGTTCAAGCACCTACTTGAAATTCTGAGGACAACAGTCCTCCCTAGCACCTCCCAACCACCCTGAAATATAAAAAAATTCTTTCTGTGAATTTATTACAGTGATTCAATAGTTGTCATTGGCTTACAAGGCTTATCATTGTTCTGGTATGCTGCTCAGCTCTGCCTGCATCAGGGTCTTCCTACTTGCATCCTCTTCAGCTTTCTGATCTTCTCCTTTGTCTCAGCATGCACACCTCGACTTTCTCTTCTTCTCACAGATATGCATCTTTGTTATTTTCTTCTTCTGTGCTTTAGCTCCTGCACATCATGCTTCTACACTCATGCATCACTCACAACAACAATAGTGATATCTCTTCTATGTTTTGTATTTTTATAGTCTATGTGCACCTTGTGCATGTTGCATGTGCTATCCCACTGCATACACTTTACTACATTCATCATCATTGGCCCTTCTCCTGATATCCTTTGTCTTTGCTAACTATAACAGTCTTCGACCCATTTCCATATGTCAGTCGATTGTATGATGAGTCTACACTCCACTGGTAGTTGCCTTGAGACTCTTCGTCTTCTCTGTCGATCACCTTGAAGACTCTTCGAATTCTCTGGCAAATGCACTCACTTCCTTCTGGCAGTTACTGAGAGAATATCCATGCATTCATGCATTTCTCACCTTCTTCATTCCTGAGGAAAACTTTACAGTGGGCATTTATCCTTTCTGGCTAATCCGTTTCCTTTCAAATGTGGCCTCAGGCGATAACCAAACACCTACTCAGAAAGTGTGTTGCGATTCCGCGATCTGGGATATACAGTTGGGATTTTCCTCTCTCCACTCATGAAAACTCCAAAATGGAGCCTATATTTGCTAGCTCCTTCCCCTCACTTCCATTGATAGGACTGTTGGTTGTGACCACAGCCCCATTCGAAAGTGCATTTCGTGATTTCACACTTCGGGGATTCTCCTGTGAGTCCCTTGACTCCTCCAACTCTCGGTACCTAAAATAGAGCCTATCTATGCTATCTCCTTCCACTCACGTGACCACCGGTGGTGACCACAACCTAATTCGAAAATGCATTTCGCAATTTGGCGTTTCGAGGATTCTGTGATGAGTCATATCAACACTACATGTTGTGAACTCCGAAACGGAGCTTGGATGAACTAGCTCTGATCTCCAACTCTTGACGTTGTGACCACGAGATATGACCACTCGCTAATCATTTGAGCACTTTTCTCTCCAGATCAACGGTCCATGATCCGTGGTGATTGGGCAACTATCCTCCACCCCAAAACTTCATCTTTTGTGACTTTGGGGGAGTGTTGATGCTAAAACTCTCGAAACTAAACTACCGAAGTGACGTCACTCTTGTGTCACTCGATGACATGTCATGAGCCAAGTGTTTTCCACATGTTACTTCTTAGATCGACAGTCTATATTTTTCCTCGATCCAATCGGCTAAGATTATATCGTCATTTCGTGTTTCGTGAGTTTGAGAGGTTAGGTCACCTCCTTCCTTTGACCTTTCAGTCAGTGAAATGTTGATCTTTAGCCACGTGTCCTTCTTGGATCGACGATCTAGATTTTTCCTCAATCCAATGGCTAAGATTATATCATAATTTCACGTTTTACGAGTTGGAAGGATAGAGAACATTGTGCCTTTGACCTTTCAGTCAACAAAATGCCAATTGCTTGCCATGTGTCCTCTAGCTTCAATAGACAGGATCATTTCACAATCTCGCATATCGCGAGTTCAAGGGGTTAGAGCACCTCCTTCCTTTAACTTTATAGTCAGTGAAATGTTGATCTGTGACCACGTGTCCTGCCTAAAGATGGACGGTCCTCCTGCTTTTGGGATTTTGTAAGCTCGCTTCTCCTTGCACTTTAAAGAATGTGCAGGTTCTCCTGGATCCAACAACGGTTGGACCCTGCACTCGGATCTAACGCCCGAGATATTTCCTCCATATGTGCGCTCCTCCTGTCTGGACTTACGATGTCTTCCGAGCCTTTTTTCCATCGTTGTTCTTGCCATCATTGTTCTTTCCATCAATGACAAGCTCACTCCCAACTGTAAACCTGCCAACAATCTCCCCCTTTGGCATTGATGGCAACCCCAAACGACCACGCTAATCTATTTGGACCTCCAGCTATAGCATCCGGTCTGGACCACTCCACTCCTTTTCTCCCCCTTTGACATCAATGTCAAAGAAAACATGCTCCCCCTGAGTTGTTGCAGTACTTCATCAGAGGTATCAGATATGCAACCAACACATACTCCCCCTAACAGGATGGACTCTCTTAGGTGTGAGACGGGATGATACCCAGCTTCTGACAGAGATATTCAAATGGTGTCTTGGCTAGGGGTTTAGTAAAGATGTCTACAATTTGTTCTGTGGTTGGAATGTAATGAACCTGAACAATCTGATTGGTGACCTTCTCTCTTAGAAAATGGTATTTTATGGGAATATGCTTGGTCTTGGATTGGAATACAGGATTCTTTGACACACTTATGGCACTAGTGTTATCACAATGAATTGGGATCGGTGCAGTATATTTTACCTCCAAGTCTACAAGTGTATGAATCATCCATAATACTTGAGTGCAACAAGTAGCAGCAGCAATGTACTCTGCCTATGTGGTTGATAAAGAAATGGAACCTTGATTTTTATTCAATCATGCTACTGGAGAATCTCCTAAGAAGAACACACCTCCACATGTGCTTTTACTTTCATCCATGCAGTTAGCCCAATCAGCATCTGAGTAGACTGATAATTGAAAATTTTGATTCTTAGGATACCATAGGCCATAGTTCATTGTTTCTTTCAAATATCTGAATATTATTTTGACAACTAGTAAATGACTCTATTTGGGTGTTTCCTGATACCTTCCTACTATTCCAACAACATGCATTATGTCTGGATGGGATGTTGTGATATACAATAGGCTGCCTATCATTGACCTATATGAACTTTGATCAACATTAGGTGAGTCATCATCCTTGCTTAATTTGCATCCAGTAACCATAGGTGTGCCCACAGGTTTAGAATCTTCCATTTGAAACCTTTTCAACATTTCTCTTAGATATGTTTCTTGAGAAAGAAACATTCCTTTAGACTTTTGAGTAATTTGTAGACCAAGAAAAAATGATAGTTCCCCTACCATAGACATTTCAAACTCAGACTCCATGGTAGAAGCAAACCATTATACCAATGAATCATTATTACATACGAAGATGATGTCATCTGCATAGACCAACACGATGAGAAAGTCATTACCCTATGTTTTGATATATAGAGTGTTGTCAATTGTTCCTCTCTTGAACCCTTTGTCTTGGAGATACTTATCCAGTCTGTAGTACTAGGCATGAGGAGCTTGTTTTAACCCATATAAGTCTTTATTCATCTTGCATACTAGGTCAGGATTATCTGTTAGTTCGAAATCCTCTGTTTGTTCCATATAAACTTCTTCTTTTAAATCTTCGTTTAGAAATGTTGACTTGACATCCATTTGATAGAATTTAAACCTTTTATGACAAGCATAGGAAAGAAATATTCTGATCACTTCTAGTCTTGCTACTGGCGCAAATGTTTCATCAAAATCCAGTCCTTCTATTTGAGCATAGCCCTTACAGACCAATCTTGCTTTGTTCCTGACAACTTGTCTATTCTCATTCATTTTGTTCTTAAAGACCCATTTGGAACCAATGATATTTTTACCTTCGGGTCTAGGAACCATCTCCCACGTATTTTTTTTCTCAATATTATCAAGTTCATCATTCATGGCTTTAATCCAATGGTCATATTTGCTAGCTTCATTATAATTCTTGGGTTCCAGCATGGATATGAAGGCTATATGTGATTGTTCGATGTTTTTGATTATCTTTCTCCTAGTTTGTACACCTTTGTCTTTTTCACCAATTATCTGACTTGCAGGATGATTCTTTTGAGTGATTCTAGAGGAGGAATTTGATGATGTATGTTGATTTGAGTCTGTCTGAATATTTTCATCTTCATCTGGATCAGAGTCTTCTTGTTCTGATTATTGGACCTGTTCAGCTTCAACTTCATCTATATCCTTTGTTGTTGATTCAGTATTGTTCACCTTTCTTACTAGGATTCCTTCATCAACTTTTATGTCAATACAGTCAACCAATCTATGCAGCCTCTTATTATATCATATGTATCATTTACTATTTGTATCATACCCTAAGAATATGCCTTCATCATCCATGTCATCATACTTGCCAAGGTTCTCATCATTATTCTTTATGTAACACTTACTCCCAAAGACTTTGAAGTGTTTGATTGAAGCAGGTCTCCCATACCACAGTTCATAAGGTGTCTTGTCAGTGTCTGGTCTGAGGTGGGATTTGTTAAGAACATGGATTGTTGTGTGTATTGCTTCTACCCAGTAGGTTTGACCAATGTTCTTCTCATTCATCATTGACTTGTCCATTTATTTCATTGTTTTGTTTTGCCTCTCAACTACTCCATTTTGTTGTGGAGTTCTTGGGATTGTGTATTCTATCTTGATCCCATGTTTATCATAGAATTCCTTGAACTCACTTAACATAAATTTGCCTCCTCTGTCTGATCTTACTGCCTTTAACCTCTTGACTGTTTGATTCTCAGTTAAAGCCTTAAATATTTTAAATTTCTCAAATGCTTCAGCTTTTTCCTTAAGAAAGGTAACCCAAGTAAGTCTGGAGTAATCATCAATGATCAGCATGAAGTAGTTTTCTTTCCCTGTGCCTTCTTGTCTTGATGGTCCACATAAATCCATATGAACTAGTTGGAGTTGTTTCTCTGTTGAAGTAGAGTTCTTGGATTTAAACTGTGTCCTGGTTAGCTTTCCTACTTGGAAAGGTTTACACATATAATCTTGTGGCTTTGATATTCTTGGAAGTTCTTTTACTGCCTCAAGATTTTTGAGCTTGATTAAGTTGTCAAAGTTTAGATGTCCAAGTCTCCTATACCATAACCAACTCTCATCATTTTTTCTTAGATGACACTCTTCTCTATCTTCTTTCAGCACATATACATTATTTTCTATCCTTATGTCGTTAGCCACCACTTGTCCTGAGTTTAGTGACTTTATCTTCCAGTCCTTGGAAGTGAACACCACTTCACATCCTCTGTCACACATTTGACTTACACTGAGCAGATTATGTTTCAGCCCATCTACAAGCAGAACATTATGGGATTTTTCTTTGTCATTACTTAGACTCACCAACCCTTTACCCTTGATTTTACCTAGAGCATCATTTCCAAAGGTTATGTTTCCTGATTTTCTTTCACTTAGAGATAAAAACTTACCTTTGTCTCCCATCATATGTTTGAAACAACCATTGTCAATATACCAAGGGTTTTGTTGTCTTTGGGCTGACAACACTAGTCCACACTTGTCATTTTCTTTCATCTTCCAAACCTTGACATTTTCAGTAGAGGGGTTCAAATCTGGCTCGTAGTTCCTTAAGCGAAAGTTTGTAGCTTTATGTCCAAAATTATGGTAGGTGTAACATTCTAGTTCATTGAATAAAGTATCATAACGATTGTTATGCTTGACCTGTGTACTTTTTCCAACAATCACATTATTTGCAGTCTATGATTGTTTTTTACTTGGTTGTCTCATTCTTTGTTGTGGCAGATATCTATTCCTTGAATATTTTGATTGCTCATATTTAAATCTTAAAGAACATTTTACAACTTTGTGACCAAAGTTAGAACAGAAATAACAATATCCATAGAAAAATCCTTTGTACCTAGAAAATCATTGTCTTCTTTGAGAAGGTCAATTTCTTCCATGTTGATGATTTCTTTGAACAAAGAGTACATTGTTTCTCTAATCTATATTTTGAGTTATGGTACCTCTTTCGTTACTCCTCCTGGGTAGATGATTATCTTCTTTTGTTTCTGTAGGTTTTTTGTTGTCACTAGTGGTATATTTGACAAACTTGATGGGTTCTTTGTTGCTTGGCTGATCACTACTTGATCCCTCTTCATAACCCATACATGTTTTCAGCTTTGGGTTTCTTTGTTGATTCAGAATGGTGGCCAATTCTTCTAAGGCTTTGATACTTGACAGATTCTGATGATACAAGGCTTGAAACTTATCCAACTCTTTCCTAGTTTTCACTACCTCCTTTTCCAAAGCTTCACATCTTGCCTTCTTTTCTAATAAATGTTGTTTCAGAATGTCTTCAATTTTATTTTCCTCTTCTAATTCCACTTTTAATAGGACAAAGTCTTCATCAGGTTCTTTACTGCCTTTCTTGAATTGTATCAGCAATCGTTTTTTTTCTCTCTTCTTAATTCTAAGTATGTCAATCTCTTCGAGTGCACTGATCAGTTCTCCTTCCATATCAACCACAGCTTCTTCTTCATTAGCATCACTTCCTGTGATTTTATTATCATAATCCTCTTTGGCCATAAGCATGAAGTCATTTAGTTTATCTTCAATAGAGGAGTCATTATCTTCATCATCTGAAGGATCATCATCATTGTTTACATAAAGACTTTTCTTCTTAAAATTATTCTCTTTAAAGAGATTTTTGTGTTTGTGCTTCTCCTCGTCATCATATGTTTGATCCTTTCCTTTGTGAGGAAATTTATTTCCAAAATGACCTATCTTACCACAGTTGAAACATTTGAAAGGCAGTTTACATTTGTATTTGCATGATCCCTTCTTCAGTCTTCTCACAAATTTTTCTTCAATTTCATCAAGCTTAGAATCCTCATTCTTGTCTGCTTTAAATGATGCTTCTCTGGAGGTGGGTTTATCTTTAACTATTCCCATTTCATATGAAGTCAACGTTCCTAGAAGTTGATCAAATGCCAATGCTTTTCTATCATTAATTTCTTCTATAGAAGAGACCTTCGGGTTGAACCTATCTAGTAGAGATCTCAAAATTTTATGAACTAAAGAGGGTTCCTCAATTTTTTCACCAAGTGCTTTCATTGTATTTACCAGTTCTTCGATTCTCAGAAAGTACTTTCCAACAATTTCATCCTCTTTCATCTTCATTTGTTTGTTGGATTACTGAGAGGGAGGGTGAATCATTAATAGAGAAATTTAATCATTTTTAACCATATAATCCAAGTGTTATATCAATGAAGCATTATTATCCAATAACTGTAGAGTAAATAAGCAATAAACAAATGAAAAATCATACACATACACATTACACCAGTGTTTTACGTGGAAACCCAAATCGGGAGGAAACCATGGAATGTTTTTTCTTATATGTCTTGAAGAATTACATTCATTGGAAGCACCAACTTCCTTTGTTTTCCAGCTGCAACTAGAAGGAGGCTCCAACCCCCTAGTTTCTCAGGCTACAACCTGAAGGAAGCTCCAAATCCCCAATTCTTTGGCTACAACCAGAAGGAGGCTACAACCCCCTATGTTCTCTGGCTACAACCAGAAGGTGGCTACAACCACCCGTCCTTGCCCCATCCTACCACCCTAAAGTAGAAGTAGAATGATGAAACCACTGTCAACCTGTCACTGTGAGATATAACGATGTAAACCTGTACCAATAAATCTCAACCATGCATCAACCTGTACCTCAACCTGTAATCAATCTGTACCATAAACAAGTGCATCAACCATGCACCAACCTATACCAAGTAGCCTATAATCAACCTGTACCATAAACAAGTGCATCCAACCATGTACCAAGTATCTACCAATCATGTGTCAACTACTCATCAACTATGACTCATCAATATGTACCAACATCATCAACTACACACCTCATCTATGTGCCAACTCATCAACTACTTGTCTCAACCATGTACTCAACATGTACCTCAACCAAAATACCTCATCAATTTCATCATCCAAATATTATTTGTAGCTATGTAATAGACTTGGTGTGCATATTATCACATTCCTACAAACCTTCCTTAACTTTAACAACAAGAGACTAGAATTTTCATCAAACTTTTCCTTAGTCTCACATGCCTAGTTTTGGATTAGTCAACAACCCTAGCTTGAAGTAATCATAAATTTGTACCTGTAATGTATAAATATATGAAACTAATATACAATGTTCTTCAATGTGTTTTATGAAATTCCTCCAAGTGTCACTACTTGAAACCTCTCAGAAAAGGAGTTATAGCAAAAATGGCATACCTTGTTGAATTCTAGCTTATTCTAAAGAGAGACCTTGTAGAGCGTGCCCTACATGGAATATTTTTTGAAATGATCTGAAACTATTAAAAAGAATACTAAAGACTATACCCTAACCAAAACATTTGGTTTCAGTGAATTTGGATCTGTTATGAATAAGTTATGACGTTTTTACCCGAAACACTTGTTTTTGACTAGTTTTGGGACTAGCCACAAACCCTATTTTCCGTGGAGTTTAACTCCCAAAATACAATGACCCAGAAGATGAATTTTTTACCAAATATACTTGGATATGTTTTCTCAATGGAATAGAAATTTCACAATCTGAATCATTATAGAAAAAAAAATTATAGCGAAAATGGTTAGATGACCTATAAATAACATATCTTAGAAAGCACCATCAAAAAAATTTATCCTTCCTTGCATTTTGGCCTTCTTTTCTTCACTTTCCTCGGAATTTCGACTTAGATATCCTTTTGTTACCTCAAAAACCTATATGTATTCAATATTCTCAAGTGTGATTGAAATGACAAAGCCTTGCCTCTTATTTATACTCTCGAAGTAGCTTCCTTAAAAACATCTTCTAGGTCACTTGGCCCCACTTTCCTTATTTTAGGGTTAACCCACTTCTAATTTCTCCATTAATATGATTATTGAAATAATTTATTTTGTATTCAGTTTGAATTATAATACACTCATTACTTCACTTCATTATTTACCTTTTAAAATCTCTTAAACCACTTTGACTAGTTTGACCTTTTGGGGCTTCTAGATGACATATGAGGGTCCTCCAACTTCGTAAGACCATAACTCTCAAACCGTGAGGAGTTATGTGATGTTCCACATAGCACCAGAAATGGAATGACATGTACTGTTCATATAGAATAGTATTATCTAAAAATATATCATAACTCATACCATTATCCATCAAACAAACTTGGGTTCATTACCCAAACTTGGGGTCTCCAACTTCTCATGGCCATAACTCTCTAACCGTGAGGAGTTATGTGACATTCCACATACCAATAGAAATGGAATGAAAAACACTATCCATATAGGATAGTTTACCTGAAAAATTCATTGTCCTTCATCTCATTATTCCAAAATTATTCATGGGTTCTCTTACTCCGCAAAGCGTCTTCCCATGAGGGCTTTCACCATAAGGGGACCACTTTGGATTTCATGCATATTTACTTCTTATCAACCATGATAAGAAAATAATGATTCATCTTTACATCAAACAATATTGGGTCCATTACCCAAACCTTTGTGCTATGGGGCTTTCTTCAAGGGTTGACATCAATGACAACCAACCTTAATCAACAATCTCCCCCTTTGGCATTGATTGGAACACTCTGATGCAATACTGAAATAATATCACTCATGCTCCCCCTAGAACCATGCCTCTGTCCTCTGCATATGAAAAATCATCCCCCCCTGGAACCATGCTTCTGTCCTCTGCATCTGATAAATATCTCCCCCTTTGTCATCAATGGAAAAGGTATCTTTCCATCTGGGGTTGCTCCCCCTGACTGAATTGTCCTCTTATGGTGCTTCCTCATGTACATCTAAGACATATAAGATAAGCATTCAAAAAGAATTCATTTTGGAGTAGAAATAACTCCAAGTCTTTGGCAAAGATATTCAAAGGCTTTCCATGGAAGTGGTTTTGTAAAGATGTATGCCACTTGTTCTTTTGTGCCCACATACTCAACTCTGATGTTCTTTTCTGCAACCTATTCCCATAGAAAGTGATACTTGATTGGAATTTGTTTTGTCTTGGAGTACATCACCGGGTTTTTGAGATACTGATGGTGCTTGTATTATCACAATATATTGGAAAGGGCTCATCATACTCAACCTGTATATCTGTCAAATTTTGTTTCATCCAAAGAATCTATGTGCAACATGATGCTGCTGTAATATATTCTGTCTCGGCTGTAGATAGAGATATTGATGATTGTTTCTTGCTTAGCCATGATACTAAACACTCACCCAAGTAGAACGTTGCTTCATTGGTGCTTCGTCGATCATCAAAACAACCTGTCCAATCTGTGTCTATGTATGCAATTAGTGATATATCCTTTCCTTTTGGATGCCATAGCCCAAAATCTTTTGTTTCTATCAGATTCTCTTCATCTTCCTCTTCTAATTCCTTTTCATCTTGTGCTTATTCTTCAAAAGGTTGTTCCATTGATTCATTTTCTTCTTCCTTTGATTATGTTCTGCTTTCATTAATTGTTACATTGATGCTTTCCACAATTTTGTTCAATCTTGAATTGTAACACTTGTATTCTTTCCTTGTACTTGAGTAACCAACAAGTACTCCTTTCTCCACACGAGAGTCAAACTTTCCCATTCTACCATCTTCTCTTTTGATGTAGCATTTGCTTCCAAAAAATCTGAAGTGCTTCACATTTGCTAGTCTTCCTTTCTATAGTTCGTAGGGAGTTTTGTCAGTGTTGTTTATGAGCATTAATCTGTTTTGAATGTGAATTGTTGTATGCACTACCTGTTTCCAAAAAATATCTGTCAATTTGTAATCCATTAGCATTGTTTGATCCATTTCCTGTGTCATTATCATCCATTACGATAATGTTCCTTTGTCTCTGAACCACTCTCTGAACCAATCTATGAATCCATTCTCTCATCCACTATCATATATCTATCCAAACCTACTAAGTGTTCTTACGAATCCATCTCTGTCCATACTATTCAATACTCTACTTGCGCAATTGTTCATAATGTTAACCCATTTATCATTATACTATCAAACTATACTTCTACTAATTGATTACTCTAAATCTGTCTTCTCAAACTCTGCAAGATGCTCAAAGGATGGTTCTTTGGTATGTCACAACTATCACATAGACTCCCCCTGTCTAATATTCATATTACTTGGGAGTCTCTAAGCCGGATGGCTCAGAACAATTCCTGCTCTGATGTGTATTCATCATCATATTCATTGGTAGATTCATCATCATCTTCCTGGGTAGATTCATTATCTCTCTGAGCTCTGACTTCTTTCTTTCTGTCTGTGGATTCATCTTTCACTACAATGCCTGAAAGTACAACCTCTTGAACATGTTCCTTATTTACTTGCCCTTCCTTTATTTCAGTTATTTTCCAAACCTTTATGTATCTGACATCTTTCTTTTTCTCTGTAGAATTTTCTTCATCTCGTTTTATTGCCAATATTGCGATCTTTGGTAACTGGTATTTGTTCACTTGTTCTTCTTGTTTTCTTATCCATACTTTCTTATACCCGATATCAGTATTCTCTTTCATGGAAGTATCGATCATGCTTCTACAATCAGTGGCTATGTGCCCATAGTTATGACATTTGTAACACTCAAAGTTACGTGCAGCCACATAGGCACTTCTTGCTTGAACATTTCTTTTATAATCCTTGCAATCTGCAACCTTATGTCCAAAGTTAGTACAATAAAAACAATGACCATAAAAAAAATTTGCATACATGGGAGTGAAAAGTCTTCCTTGTGGCGTAGTCCTTCTGAATTTTTGTCTTGACTGATCATGATCATGATTGAAGCTTCTTTGTGGCTTGAGCATGGATGGTCCCCTTGAAGATGTATCTTTAATAGTTTTCTCAAATTCTGGTTGACCATGATTCCTTCCTTTGAGTACTTCTGCATAACTCTTTCTATTTTCTTCATTCTTCTTTTCTAGCAACGTAGAGTGCTTCTCTTTATTCTCTATAACTGATGTGGATGTTTCTGTCTCTTCAACGTTCGTGTTGAGCTTGACGATTTTACTTCTCAATGTAACTACTTCTTCTTAAAGCTTCTCAACCTCTTCTTCTTTCTTCATTATCTAAGACTTCATGACTTCTTCTGTTCTTTTCGCTTCTTCAAGCTGGATTTTTAATGTGATTATTTCTTCTTCAAGTCCTTTCTCTTCTTGACCAAACTTTGCCTCAAGCTGGTTTAGATTGCTAGTTCTTTCCTTAAGATGATCTGTCAATATCTTCTCTCCCATTTCTACTTCTTCCTTTTGTGCTGCTATGTTGGTTTCCAAACACTGCTTTTGATATTCAAGATTTTCTTCGATCTTTCTGGCTTCTTCTAGTTGAGTTCTTAAGTTTGTGATGACCTGTTGGGATTCTTCAAAAATGTGAACACTTTCCTTTTGTTTCGTCAATTCTTTCTTGAATGAATTTTTTTCTTCCCTTAGTTCATCTAAAGAACTAATCAATTATTCTTCATAATTGTCTTCCATTTCAATTATTTTTCCTATCTCATTTCCTTCATGGCAT
This sequence comes from Picea engelmannii, assembly GCA_009831015.1. Taxonomy (NCBI): domain Eukaryota; kingdom Viridiplantae; phylum Streptophyta; class Pinopsida; order Pinales; family Pinaceae; genus Picea; species Picea engelmannii. Next base: position 798,131 of record ML783406.1, on the reverse strand, counting down.
TCTATTTCAAGATGTCCACGTTTTTCACAATTAACACAAAACAACATAACTCTGGTGATTATGTACTCTTCATCTTCTAAATCTTCTTGACATGGTGAACATAATTCTTCTTGATTTGTATATGCATATTCTTTGACATTTTTTGGATCTGTGATGGGTGAAGAATATATCTCATGTAACTTATCCCAAAGTTCTTTTGCTAATCAACATTTACCAACCTTGTCTCTTACCGGATTAGGTAATCCTTCCCAGATGAAATCCATTTCTATTTTGTTATTCTTCCTCAATTTCTTCTTGGTTGCATTATTTTCCCTTTTTGAACTATCATATCCTGTAACAATTGATAGCCAAATATAATGTCCCTGTGCCTGTAAAAATACTTTCATCCTTATGCTCCACATATCATACTTAAAACCATTCTAACCATTAAACATTGGTACTTCATTCTTAGAATAATCCATGATCTCCTTCCAGTGGTTAAACTGTTTCCTTAAGGAACTGGCTCTGACACCAATTGTTGGATTACTCAGAGGGGGGGTGAATCAGTAATAGAGCAATTTAATCATTTTTAACCATATAATCCAAGTGTTATATCAATGAAGTGTTATCATCCAATAACTGTAGAGTAAATAAGCAATGAACAAATGACCAATCATACACATACACAGTACACCAGTGTTTTACGTGGAAACCCAAATCAGGAGAAAACCACAGAATGATTTTTCTTATATGTCTTGAAGAATTACATTCATTGGAAGAACCAACTTCCTTTGCTTTCCAACTACAACTGGAAGGAGGCTCCAACCCCCTAGTTTCTAAGGCTACAACCTGAAGGAAGCTCCAACTCGCCAATTCTCTGGCTACAACCAGATGGAGGCTACAACCCCCTATGTTCTCTGGCTACAACCACCTTTCCTTGCCCCATCCTGCAACCTTGAAGTAGAAGTAGAATGATGGAACCACTATCAACCTCTCAATGTGATATACCACAGTAAACCTATACCAATAAATATGAACCATGCATCAACCTGTACCACAACCTGTAATCAATCTGTATCATAAACAAGTGCATCAACCATGCACCAACCTGTACCAAATAAATTGTAATCAACTTGTACCATAAAAAAGTGCATCCAACCATGTACCAATCATGTTTCAACTACTCATCAATATGTACCAACATCATCAACTATACACCTCATGTATGTGCCAACTCATCAACTACTTGTCTCAACCATGTACTCAATATGTACCACAACCAAAATCCCTCATCAATTTCATCATACAAATATGATTTTTAGCTCTATAATAGACCTGGTGTATATGATCACATTCCTGCAAACCTTCCTTAACTTTAACAACAAGAGACTAGCATTTTCATCAATCTTTTCCTTAGTCTCACATGCCTAGTTTTTTATTAGTCAACGACCCTAACTTGAAGTAATCATGACTTTGTACCTGTAATGTATAAATATCTAAAACTGATACACAATGTTCTTCAATTTGTTTTATGGAATTCCTCCAAGTTTCACTACTTGTAACCTCTCATAAAAGGATTTATAGAAAAAATGGCATACCTTGGTGAATTCTGGCTTATTCTAGAGAGCGACCTTGTAGAGCGTGCACCGCATAGAATATTTATTGAAATGATATGAAACTGATAAAAAGAATACTACATATTGTACCCTAACCAACACATTTGGTTTCACTGAATTTGGATCTGTTATGAAGAATTTATGATGTTTTTACAAGAAACACATGTTTTTGACTAGTTTCAGGACTAGCCACAAACCCTATTTTCCACGGAGTGTAACTCTCAAAATACAACGACCCACAAGCTGATTTTTTTACCACAGATACTTGGATATGTTTTCTCAATGGCATAGCAATTTCATGATCTGAATCATTATAGAAAAAAAAATTATAGCGAAAATGGTGAGATGACCTGTAAATAACATACCTTAGAAAGAACCATCAAAAGAATTTATCCTTCCTTGCATTTCAGCCTTCTTTTCTTCACTTTCCTCAGAATTTCAGCTTAGATATCCTTTGGTTACCTCAGAAACCTATAGGTATTCAATATTCTCAAGTGTTATTGAAATGAGAGAGACTTTCCTCTTAATTATACTCTCCAAGTAGCTTCCTTAAAAACATCTTCTAGGTCACTTGGCCCCACATTCCTTATTTTAGGGTTAACCCACTTCTAATTTCTCCATTAAATTTATTATTGAAATAATTTATTATTGAAATAATTTATTATTGAAATAATTTATTTTGTATTCACTTTGACTTATAATATACTCATTACTTCACTTTATTATTTACCTTTTAAAATCTCTTAAACCACTTTGACTAGTTTGACCTTTTGGGACTTCTAAATGACATATGAGGGTCCTCCAACTTCGTAAGGCCATAACTCTTAAACCATGAGGAGTTATGTGACGTTACACATACCACCAGAAATGGAATGACATGTACTATCCATATAGAATAGTATTATCTAAAAATATATCATAACTCATACTGTTATCCATCAAACAAACTTGGGTCCATTACCCAAACTTGGGGTCTCCAACTTCTCATGGCCATAACTCTCTAACTGTAAGGAGTTATGTGATGTTCCACATACCACTGGAAATGGAATGAAAAGCAATATCCGTCTAGGATAGTTTACTTGAAAAATTCATTTTCCTTCATCTCATTATTCCACAATTAAGCATGGGTTCTCTTACTCTGCAAAGCGTCTTCCTGTGAGGGCTTTCACCATAAGGGGACCACTTTGGAGTTCATCCATATTTACTTCTTATCAACCATGAAAAGAAAATAATGAGTCATCTTTACGTCAAACAATATTGGGTCCATTACCCAAACCTTTTTTCTACGGGGCTTTCTTCAAGGGTTGACATCAATGACAACCAACCTTAATCAACATTGTTCAAATTGTACTATGTAGGTTTGAATCTTGGTGTCCTTTACCTTCTCATTACGTTCATAACTACTAATGAATTTGTCCCACATTTATTTTGTAGTTTCTAAGTGCATAACTTTTACAAATTCTTCTTCTGCAAGCCCACTCAGGATAGCATTCATAGCCTTAGCGTTGAAGCTAAATTCTAGCTTGTCATCTTTATTAGCTAGTACAACTGGCTTTACATAACCAGTCTCTACCACATCCCCGACATCTGCACCTAAATCCATTATGTAGGTTCTCATTCTAACTTTCCAGAAGGCAAAGTTTGTTCCATTGAACAGAGGGGCCTTATTGGTTGAAGTTCCTTCATGGCTTGACATGTTTAAGCTCTAGGATCTACCCTTATATAAAAGGGTCCTGCTCTGATACCAATTGTTGGACAATTGAGAGTGGGGGTGAATCAGTTGTCACTATGCTTAAACAATTATATCAATTTTTAAACTCATTACAAAACTCTCAATGATCATCACAATAAATAAGCAGTAGAGTATTCAACATCAATCACACACATGTATAATATAGAGACAGATATTCCTGAGGAAACCCATAAAGGGTGAAAACCTCTTCTTCTTTATATGATAATTATTTTATGTACATTATCATTCTTATGAGCATCAACTCATAATGAGGCTACCACCTCTATTTTTCAAGCTGCTACTTGTTGAAAGAACCAACTCTCTAGTTTCTCTAGCACCCACTAGAAGGAAGTACCAACTCCCTGAATGTTCTAGCACCAACTTCCAATCATACAGGCACCGACCTGTATATCAGAGAACCAATGTTCTCCCTTGCACCACCTTGCCACCCTGGTTTCTCTGGCTGTAACCAGATGGAATCTATAACTCCCTACGTTCAAGCATCTACTTGAAATTCTTAGGACAACAGACCTCCCTAGCACCTCGCAACCACCTTGAAATATAAAAATTTGTTTTCTGTGAATTTATTACAGTGATTCAATAGTTGTCATTGGCTTACCAGGCTTATCACTATTTTTCTATGTTGCTCAGCTCTGCCTGCATCAGTGTCTTCATGCTTTCATCCTCTTCAGCTTTCTGATCTTCTCCTCTGTCTCAGCATGCACACCTCAACTTTCTCTTCTTCTCACAAATATGCATCTATGTTCTTTTCTTCTTCTGTGATTCATCTCCTGCACACCATGCTTCTACTCGCATGCATCACTCACAACAACAATAGCAAGATCTCTTCTTTGTTCTACATTTTTATAGTCTCTTTGCACCTTGTGCATGTTGCATGTGCTATCCCACTGCATACACTTCACTGTGTTCATCACCATTGGCCCTTCTCTTGAGATCCTTTGTCTTTGTTGACTGTAACAGTATTCTGTTAGAAAAACAGGACCGCGGAGCAATAAAATAAAACAAATGCAGAAACAAAAACACAGAAGACACACAATACAAGAGAGACACAAATTTACGTGGTTCACCCAGTGTGGGCTACGTCCACCAGAGAAATTGCCAGGTCTTTCCTTTATTATCATCCAGCAAATGAAGGGATACAACCTACAGCAAAAACCCGTTGTAACTTCCTCTTATTTCTCTCATAGTCTCCTCTCTCAGAATACAATATTCACCCTCGTACATAGCCACAATACATTTCCCTCATAAAAGAGGGTTGCCTTCTAGGGAAAAAACCCTAACATAATCTCTACCGTTAGATCTGCGACCTTATAATGAACGGTCCAGAT
>ML783406.1:736352-770074 GCA_009831015.1 Picea engelmannii | reverse complement strand
AAGGCACTTCCTTCAATCCTTCTTTTCCTTTGTTGTTCTTTGAAGCTTTCACTTGAACCGTGCTCTTTCGTTCCAAGTAGTCTTCATACAACACCTTCACCATCTCGGCCATGGAAAACACTGAATCTCTGAACTCCTTCTCAGAAAGTCCTCCTGTAGATGCCATTTTCTTCCTTGAGATGAGCTCTTCCCTGGTTAACATGCAAAACTCAAATCCAAATGTCAACTAGCTCTGATACCACTTGATCCGCCGGATCTTTTAATGACTTATGGTTGAGTTTTAAGTTTGCATGCGTTAATTAACCATTGAGAAACTTAGTGAAAGAATGAGGAAAGAAGAGGAATTATGATAGCCATATATACATTTGTAGATCTGAAATGAAATAAAAGACAGCAAACCATAACACGCAGATTGATAACGGAGTTCGGCACAACTTTGCCTACGTCTCCGGGCCTTTTCTCTGTGGGGGAGGCTTCTTTATTTCTGTTCGAAAGCTCAAAAGTACATCGATGCAATGCCAAATGGCTACAAGACTAATCTGGTCATGTTCATCCAGATCTCTAGAACCATACAAAGAAAATGGCACGCAAAACGGACGTCCGGAGCTCCCAGAAATGGTCCGACAGTGTCTCCTCCTCAACAGTTTCTCTGCCTCAAAATGGCTTTGGCTTGGCTTCTCCTCATCATAACTCTGCTCTGAATGCCCTCAAAGTTGTCCCCGTGGCCTCAAACAAGCCTGGGTTATATATCTGGGAAGGTAGTTGCTCACCTCCAACTTCCTCCAAGAAGTTAGGCTCCAAAACTACCCAATAACTCCCAAAAATGGATAAAAACCATTAAAAATAGGTTTAATTAACATTAAAAACCAAAAGTTAGGTATAAAACCCACTTTGTAACCACATTATAGTTATGAAATTGGGCTTAGCCCCCTTCGTCCGGGCGCGCCCCTCTTCGCAGGGTCATATGCAGCTCCATGTGGCCGAGCGCTAGCCCTTGGGCTATGTGTTGGCCCCCTCTGCACTCAGCTCATGGTCGCATAGCATATATATAGGACCACGGGTTATATTTTAAACCCCCCCCGCGCGCGCGCGCGCAAATACATGGTCACATAACAATGCATAGAACTGGGGGTCTAATGGTTATAACCGTAACATAACCAAATTTCAACAGTGCGCGCATATATTTGACAAGGTCATATGGTTGACATAGAAAACCGCGGGCTGGGGCTAAGCCCCGGCCCGACCCCCCGCGCGATACACAAATATATAAACATATATATATTAATTCCCATATATATGTTAAGTAACATACAATGGCGCATTGGTCCAACGGTCTTTGTGAAGGCGTAAGGTGGAGGAGAGGTCCAGGGGATGAACCCCACGAACTCCAACAATTTTACATAAAACCCATTAACCAAACAATGAGTGACACGTGGCGCCCTCAGATTGGGCCACGTGTCCTCATACCATTGGCCACCAAAGGACACGTGTCAGCTCTGGATTTGACAAATGTCAACCAACCAACATATGTCGCGTGTCCATCGCTGATTCGCCCACGTCACTTGCCACTTGTCAACCGTGCCACATCATCGTATGGTCGCCACGTCAGATGCTGACATCATCCGTGCCACATGTCACCCTTCTAGTGGTGACACGTGTCACCTCCGAATAGGTCCATCTGTATGCTCAAAAGTCCAAATCTGCCTGCCACGTGTCACTCTCTGGAGCCACCACATGTTGTATGTACGGAATTTCCATGTCACTTCTGCCACATCAGCATACGTACCTACCATGTCAGTGTCCGTACAGACTATACGGATTGCACAGTCAGCAAAAAAAAAAATTTGCATGTTTGACTTTTCGGACAGAATGCGATATTTTCTCCATACAGACTTCGTTTGACAAAGTAAATATACCACCGGAATCAGGAAGACGAGACGGACGCAATGGCACAGGTTTCGTTGTGTTCTGAGCACTTTCATTTTTGAGCATTTTTCAAGCCCTATCAGGCTTCTGGATCCGATTTCGGATCATCAATTATATCCACTGATACTGAAATTGCTATGACAATGTATTCACTATCGTGTCTAACTATTTTAAAATATGAAATGCCTAATTATTTTTTAGTAGCATAACCCATGGCATACCTTAGCAAATGCTAGTGTTGGCTCCTACCTTTCCCATTGCACCCTCTTCTATAGCTAGGTAATCACCTTGGTCCCTCGCCAAAGACTTTGCTCAGGAATGCCATGCTCCTCGCCATCGGTCTACATCTTTTTCCATAACCTGAAAACAAACATTTATAAAGAAAGGGAGGAAAAGATAAGTTCAGAGCTCCTCCCTTTACCTATAAACTCTATCGAGCCCAGATTAAACTTTTCCTAAGTGTACCATCTCTAGATCAGATTGTGATCATTTTAATTAGACTTGAGATATCATATATGTGGCATTGAGGAGAAATATAGAAGATGTTGTGTCTACTTTGAATACACTATAGCTCTACATCCTTCATTTGCAGTGTTCTGCACGATTGACCATTGTTCAGACATTGCAAGAATTGTACACTGAGTCATCACAACCAGACTACTTCGCCTGCCAAGAGTGCTAGTTTTCATTGGCTCATTCAATCGCTTTACAAGAGGGAAAGGAAGCCTGAGAGTCCTTCAACACCTTCATTTCCATTTTTTAAGCCTTCATAAACTAATTAACAGCCTTTGAGTCACCCTTCCAATAGATCCCCCCCGTAGCCTGGGAGGAAGAGTTCTCATTCCCCAAATTCGCCTGCTTCTTGTCGTTCTGATCAGTCGGACAAGAGTTCTCATTCTTATACGTTGCAGTTCAAGTCCATTGCTTTCAATTCCAATTCCCTGTAGCCTTCGCTTGATCCTTTCAAGTCACCTGCTTTCAATTACACTGCTTGTTATCAGCCGGACAAGGATCATAGGTATACTTCTAGTTGGCACATTTTCACCCATTTCAGCCTCAAAATGTCATTACCAAACAAGTCGAGGTTAACCAGACTGTCGTACCTCCAGGTCAATCGATTTCATCAGTGTCTTTATGGGTTTTATTTTCCCTAGGATGGCTATGGTATGCAATCACTGGAACATGTCCAATGCACTAAATCCAAGGCATACGAACGCGTCCAATGCACTAAAACATGGAAGCCATGCACTGTGAAATGATTTGCTTTTTTTCTTAAAATAGACTTTTGTGGTTGGCTTTTTTCCTTAAAATATTTGAATAGAATTTAAAATAAATTATCGTTGTTAAGAGTTTTTCTCTCTGAAACTTTTAGAATATTTAACAATTTCGTTGAACTTTCTTTTAAACTATTAATCCATATCATATAATATAAAATAAAATAACATAACTTCTTGAAAATGAGACGTTTGTTTGCTCTGTTGTCTTGGAAAATGTCGAATTGCAAGCTTTTGGTGTTGAATGGCCCACAATGGAAGAGAAGAGGTTGTGACTTATCTGGGATTTGGATCCTATGCACGAAGGGACTTCGTGCTTAAAGTCGTAAATTCATTTATATTCAATGAGTTATCACACCCGCATGATGAACACTGAGTGATAGCCATCTTCGGCTCATCTCTGTCCCTATATTCTATTTCTTTGTTGTCAGCGGCTCCAAGAATTGGCTCTAGATTAAGAGGAGACCTTAGAAAACATCCTAAAAAGGTAGAAATGGTTTCAAAGTGTTTGTATCTTAATTGCATCAAATAAAATTATGTTCAATTGTCTTAAATAATAGTACTTTAAGTAAATTATGATAAAATTAGATAATCATTGTTAACCATGGTAAACATAATCAGTTGTGGTGAACATAGTCAAACATTGTGATCATAGTCAACATAGTCAATTATAGTGAACATAGTTAATTGTGGTCAACAAATTACTCAATCATGGTAATTAATTATGGTCAACAAAATACTAAACAAGTAGCAAAAATCTCAAGGTGTTTGTTCACAATTGTGTCAAATAAAATTATGTTCAAGTGTCTTAAATAATAATATCTTAATGATCAACATAATCCAACATTGTGAACCATAGTCAAAATAGTCCATGTATCCAATTGCATTGAACATAGTTGACCATTGTGAGCATAGTTAATATAGGAAATTATAGTGAACGTAGTCAACTATAGTCAACAAATTACCTAATAATTATCAATGTAGTCAATTTACTCAACATAAGTTACATAGTATTTTGTTAAGTATATTGAATTTTTAAGTATTGTTAAATATTTTGAATTCATTTAATGTAGTTTTATAGTGAAGGTTAACATGAATATAGTTTTGTATATATTTTGCATAGTGATGAAAATGATGATTAAGAGGGGAGAGAGGGTTAGGAGGAGGAGGGCGAGGATCCATAGGAGGATATCGAGGATGAGAAGGAAAGGCCCTTAATGAAATCAATGTTGTGAATATAAAAAAATTATGCATGAAATTGCATCATTTGGAGATATCATTACATGAAATACATAAATATAATTTGTTATCATTACTTCTTTTTTCAAGACTCATAACATTTGACACTTCATGTTGTGTGTATGTCACATGTATCTTCTTTTAATATTTTTTTCCTAACAAAATTTCATGTCTTACTTTCTCAATATAGTCCAACTGCATTTTACTTGGTATATGGACAAACTCTTCTTCCTAGTATATCCATAAACAAATTTTCAATAGTAGTAGGTCACAAAAAATATAAGATACAAAAATAAAATTATATTAAAACTGTTAAAATTTTGAGAGAATAATAGAACAAGAAAGCATGCACATGGAGCCAATATTTATCCTGGAAACCCTTAAATGAGAGAACCAACACCTCCATATATATCTATTAACTTTGGCTAAACCAGCTCATCCAAGCCAACATCGACCACTTGAGGCTGCCAAAGGCTTCTTACAATGGAGTATCTCAAGCCATTAAAGAGACTTCATCAATTACAACCCTAATTCTTTTACTAGAATTAGATTACAATGCAGAGACATGCATAACTTGGAGATAGTCATGCAAATACATGCATGGAGTGGAAATAGTCATGCAAAGACATGCATGGCCTCATGATAGCCATGCAAAGACATGAATGAAATGGAGATATCCATGTGAATACATGCATAGCCATGAAAATGCATGCATGGTGTGGATATAACCATGCAATGACATACAAAGACTCACATCAAATACTATGGAAAAATACCATGGGTCCATAAACCACTAAAGGTAAACTGAAAAATGACCTAATTAAGAATATATGACCGAGTCAAGATTAACCTAACATTCCCCCCTTTAAATTTGACTTGGTATAAACACCTACCCCCCTCAAAGTTTATAAACAAGGTATTAGAAATACAACATGCCCCCTTATCACCTAGGTCTATGTCTCGACTTTATAATGTTGAATGATCAAGCCATGGGTACACATGCGTAAATAGGTCTTACAGCCATATGCCCATTTACATGTGATAAAATCCAACTCCATAAAAATAATTACAATTGTATACCCAAACATGTGATGTTGTGAAACATCAACATATTTCATTGCTCTTGCTCCAAATACAATTACATAGACCAAGTACTTATCTTACCATTGTATGCCTGAGTACATGATACAAGAAGCATCTACCAACTTCTTTACCAACATCCCTCCTTGCTCCAAATTGACTGAGCCAAAAAACTCATTCACTGACTAATTTTTCCTTAATGCACTTTTACCTATGCTCCATGTCGATCCACTGTATGCATGAGCAAATGATGCAAGAATCATCTACCAGTGTATTTACCAACATCCCTCCATTCTCTAAATACAATGAGCCAAATAACTCATTCACCGAGTACTTCATCATTAGTGTGCTTCTACCTATACTCCACATCAATCCATTGTATGCCTAAGTAAATGACGCAAGAAGAATCTACCAGCTTATTTACCATCTTCCCTCCTTGCTCCAAATATAGTGAGACAAAGCAATCATTCTTTGAGTACTTCATCTTCAATGTGCTTCCTCCTATGCTCCATTTCAATTTTTCATTCACCATGGTTCATAAACCCATGGACCATCACTTCAATTTGTGTGCATATCTCTCTTCCATAGAACACTCACTTTACCAACAATTTCATAAGCATGGATCTCAATTTCAGACCACTCTCATTGGAGATTTCAGGTCATCCTATGTAACACACCCAAGACAAGGCTAAAAATAAAATAAAAAATTGTCCTCCTTCCAGGAATAAACTCTCTCTCTCTATGAGTTCTAATTTGGAAAGTTTGGGACTCATCCCGACCCTCCAGTCAAGATTCTTTGATTCTCTAAGTCAAATGAGACTTTGAGACCTTGACAGTCTCACCTCTTAATCAAACATAGGACCTTTCGACCTCTAGTGTAGGTCTTATGATACCCATGACCTTCTCCTTCACGCTTCAGCGAAGTCTCGGAGTTGGCGTTATCCCCTTTTCTCTTGGCCTCTCCTTGGATGTGACCTTAGTGAATACCATGCAATCGCGGGCATGGGCACAAGTGGTTTGGGGTCAAACTACTTTTGGGGCTGCAATCCTCCTCAAGTCTCCACATGTCCTCCTAACAAAACCACAGTTTGAATTGTGGCCCACCCTCGATATTTTAAAATTCATGCAAATCCTATCCCCGCAATGTTATGGGATCATTGATCTCACGATTTAACGATACCATCTGAATAGACGATTCAAATGTGCACCTTTCAAATCTACAGACTAGATCTGCCCATCCTAGATCAACGATTGTGATCTCTTCTCAATTCTGGACTTTGGGGTTTTGAAATCTCGAACCCTTCTTCTTTCGTACTTCAAACTTCCAGAGTTGACGATCTGCAGACATCTGTCCTACTTGATCAATGGTCTTGCTTCCACTTTAGGTGTTTAACCATTTAACCCAAATCAATGGTTCTCCAACCCTCTTCTCGATCGACGATCGAGATCTCCTTCTGGTTTCGGACTTCTGAGATCTCAAATCTCAAACCTTTTCCCCAATGACTTTTATCCAAAGGCTACAATCCTCTCATGTGTGTCCTCCTAATCTGATGATCAAGGATTACTTCGGGTCTTCATCCGGAGCTTGCATATTTGTGCCACGTGTCCTCCGAATCCGACGGCTATGAATCACTTCAGGACTTTACCCGGAGTTCACAAATTTGCACCACGTGTCCTTCAAATCCGATATCTATGAATCACTTCGGGACTTTACCCGGAGTTCACGGATTTGCGCCATGTGTCCTCCGAATCCAATGGTTATGAATCACTTCGGGACTTTACCCGAAGTTCACGGATTCATGCCACGTCTCCCTTAGATATATCGGTCCAAGTTCACTTCAGGTCTTCGGGCCTTCAGGGTTTGAAAATCTCAGTTCTCAAAATAAAACCCCACTACAATCTTCTCGGAGCTCTCGATCTGTTGACAAGTGTCCCTGTGCCAATCGACAGCTCACGGCTCTTCGGCTCTTCGGCTCTTCGGGATTTGGGTGTTTCAACACTTTGACCTTCGCCTTCCTCTGGATATTTCAACCTGTCGACACGTGTCCTCCTAGATCCAACGGTTCATATTTGCTCTGACCCTTCATATTTTCACGCTTCGGGAATCTCAAATTTCAAACTTGCCTCCTCCCATACTCACAGTATTTGACGGTTCAGATCCACTCTGGTGATTCGATGCTTGAATTTTACCTCGAACAATCTGATGGCTCATATCTGTTCCTGTGATCAGACGAATCAGATTCTACTTTGGGTTTCCATCTCTTCAGGCTTCGGAAACTTCAAGTCTCAAACCTGCCTCCTCTTGAACAGATTCCTCTGGAGTCCATGATCTATCACCATGTGTCCCTCTTGACGATGGACGGTCCCAAACTACTTCAGGACTTTGGAACTTTGGTAAGTCCTCTTCTCCTGCATGTGAAAGGTACTAAGGTTCATGGACCTTGTTTAGATCAGATGGTTGTTGAGCCTCTGCGATGTGATCCAACGACCATTGTCGCTCCTCCTCCTAGGCTTTTAACTTACTCTAACTTAAAAGGTTTTATAAGTGATCAAAGGATTCGACCTTTGCTCCTCCTATGAGCCCATCTCCTGTATTTTGTTTGCGCTCCTAAAAGCGTTATATCTTATGAGCTTGATCTCTTTGAAGGTTTTTGTCATTCCACGTGCTCCTTGTGTTTCAAGGATCGCTTCAAACTCAGATCAAAGGTCAACGATGATCGATGGTTCATAGGAATTGTGGGGTCCCAACATGCGGGTTCTTTACGAGGGAGTTTGACCTCCGCAATTTGGAATTGCTCACTCGATTCTAGTCTAACTGGGATCGTTGATCCTCTAGCCCGTTGAGATCAATGACAAGGGTGAATTGCGGGCCACGAACTAGCGCATCCGCTATTTTCACCTTCACGCTCCACAATGATTCCCCACCCTCGATCTTTATTCATAGATCGATGATGCATATCAATTGCGGGGTTTAAATTGACCTTCGTACAACTTGACATCTTGGAGCCTCGAGCTCCAAAGCTCCTAGACCTAAGTCACATGGATCTTCATAAAACTCAGGGGCTATGATCCCCACTCTTAGTTGGGTTATTGGTTAAGGAAATAAGCGCAAGTTCATAATCTCCTAGACTACTGGTCTAAAGGGAACACCTTCTCGACTCGTAGAGCTTTAAGATCTTAATCAAGGCAAGTTAACTTGTGAGGTTACCAAATCGGTAAATATGCCCAGAGGCTTTCTCTGACTCCGAAACGAAGATGTAAATTCCTGGGGTAAGCACCTTTGAGTGATTAAACTGGGGTGTATGGANTGGAAATTCAAGAAGAATTATAGGTCCTTAAGGAAACGAATGCATACTCATAACTTAATCATTTAATACAGAGAAAGAAACCTTTATAGACATGTAAATAATCACATGCATCCATTATTTACAATTCAAAACATAAGGCAAGAAAACACTTATCAGAACCATAGAGTGTGATGCGACTGTTGAAAGGGGTGCTCGTTTCCACCCAACCATAGGCTCAGTCACTCCCAATGGATTTATCACTGGCCACCCCCAAGATTAAGCCACGCTGCTTCGAGATTCAATCTCTTACTTCCAGCTCAATGGAAGGTAGGGACAAAGGTTACTCTCCTTCTCTTAATACAGAAATAGATAAGGACGAAGGTTACTCTCTTTATCCTGGTTCAATCTCTATTTTATATGATCAGAACTCGTTGTTTCCTCTTTCAGTCCTTCCTCGAACCCAAGAGTTTCCTCTCTCGTCTCTACATTTTCTCCATAGGTCTCCCTCTGTCCACCACACTTCCTTACTTGCCTCCCTCAACAAGATTGTGTGTGGATCGAATCTTCTAGTTTGTGGTCAAGTCTGAAAGCCTTACCAATGGGAAGTCTACCCCATCACTCATTAACTCTTGAGGGGGCCTTCCCACCTACCAGCCTGATGGGAATTCATTCCTGGTCAGAGGGTTGTTCTGATCTGAGCAAATTAATTCTAGCATGGTACTGGTTCGATGGAGGTTAAAGCAACCATTCCTAGTCCCCTCCACCACCTTTCACAGCATTTTGTGGTCTCTCTCTCAGCACATCACCTCTTTCAGCAATCATCAAAACGTAACCATTTTCTATTAAAATAATCAGAATTTACATTCATCGACCTTCTACACAAGGTCCATCAAATCAAACATTCACACTTTTAAGTTTTCCATAGTTCTTCAGCCCATATAGTTATATTTACAGACTAGGGGAAACAGGGTGTTACAATTCCCTCCCCCTTAAAGGAATCATCATCCTTGATGTTCTATCTATCAACATGATATGTATGTACAGAAGTAAACAAAATCGGATATGCCTGTCTCATGTCATCTTCCATTTCCCACATAGCCTCATCTAGACCAAAGTGTTTCCATTGCACCTTGACCTATGAAATGGTTTAGTTCCTGAGTGAGGTTTCCTTCTTGTCTAATATGTATTGGGGTTCTGGCAGGAATTCTCCCTCCAGCTCCACCTGGATCACAAACTATTCAATTATATGATTATCATCATGTACATATTTCTTCAGTAATGAAACATGAAAAACATTATGTGCCTTTACTGTGGTAGGAAGTGATAGCCTATAGGCTATAGTCCCCACTCTATATAAGACTTAGAAGGGTCCACAATACCAAGGTGCCAACTTGGCATAGGCTCCCATTCTCAGGGAACTCTTCCTGGGTCTAACTCTGAGATAGACATGGTCTCCGGTCTTGAACTCTCTGGGAGTTCTCTTTCTGTCGACATAAATTTTCTGTCTATCCTGAGAGATATTCATATTTTGTCTTATCCAAACCACTTGTTGTTCCATTTCTTTCAACATGTCGGGTTTGATTGTAATTCTATCCACTGGATTGCTCCAACTGATTGGAATCTTGCACTGTCTACCATAGAGGACTTCAAAAGGGCTCATCTTCAAGGATTCTTGATAATCGTTGTTGTAGGCAAACTCTACCAATGGTAGGTAGTCTTCCCACTTCTTAGGTTGATGCATTACATGCATCCTTAGCATGTCTTCTACTATTTGGTTCACTCTTTCTATTTGTCCATCAGTTTGGGGGTGATAAGTTGTGATGGATAACAATTTTGTCTCAAAACGAGCCATTAGGGATTTCCAAAATATTGAAGTAAATTTGGTGTCTCTATCATATATAATTTCCTTGGGCATGCCATGCAGTCTGAATATCTCCTTCATGAAGATGTTGGCAATATCTATTTCCTTGCAAGTTGACTTGATAGGGACGAAATGGGCAGACTTACTCAGTTTTTCCACCATGAGCATGATGGCGTCATTTTGTTTGGTTGAATTTGGTAGTCCAGTGATGAAATCCATGGAGATGGTTTCCCATTTCCATTCTGGGATTGGTAGGGCTTGTAAAAATCTTGTTGGATGTCGGTGTTCCACCTTAACTTACTAGCACTCGAGGCACTTAGCTAGATAGTTAGCTATGTCTTTCTTCAACCCGGGCCAATAGAATTATTTCCTAGTGGTCGTGATCATCCTCTGATATCCTGGGTGACTAGTATATGGTCTCTTATGTAGTTCATCCATTATGAACCTCTTTAAGTCGTCACAGTTTAGAATATACAATCTGTTTCTGTAAGTCAGCAGCCCTTCCTCGAGCATCTGGTAGCCTTCATACTTCATCCTTGTAGGCTCTTGTATTAGGTATGAGGTCATGGTCTTGAAGAATGCATCTGTCTCTTGTACATTTCTGACTCTTTTCCTGACGTCTGTTTCACAGGCACTTACTGCTACTAGATGAATCATTTGTATACTCCTTCTAAGGGCATCGGCCACCCTATTTTCCTTTCCTTTTATTTGTTTGATTTCGAAATCGAATTCACTTAGGAGAGCCATCCACCTAGCTTGCCCGGCATTAAGTTTTGGTTATCAAACAGGTTTCTCAATCCACAATGATCTGTCATAAGCACAAATATTCTACCCAGGAGGTAGTGCCTCCACATTTTCAAAGCATGTACTATGGCAGCCAATTCTAGGTCATGGTTCACATAATTGATCTCATGCTCATTTAATTTCCTGTACGTGTAGCAAATTACACGTTCCTCTTTCATAAGGACTCCTCTGAGTCCTTCCTTGTAGACATTTGTACACACAAGGAAATCATTATCTGGGTTTGCAATCTTTAGCATGGGTGCATGGGTCAGGAGGTATTTCAGTTCCTGAAATCTTTCTTCACATTTCGATGTCCAAATGAATTTAATCCCCTTTTTCTGAAGGGTAGTGATTGGACAGCCAATCTTGGAAAACCCTTTTATGAACCTTCTCTAGTATGCTAAGCCCATGAAGGATATAATATCGGATACATCCTTTGGGGTAGGCCATTCCATAATAGATCTGATCTTGTCGGGGTCTACTGCCACTCCTTCCTTAGAAATGACATGACGGAGGTAATGGACTTGCTTCTTAAAGAAGTTTCACTTGCTAAACTTAGCGTAGAGATGATGCTTTCTTAGTACTTGAAGTACGAGTCTAATATGTTCTTCATGCTCCTCCCTGTTCTTAGAGTAGATTAGGATATCATCAATGAAAACCGATACAAATTTGTCCAGAAATTTGCTAAGTACATAATTCATCAAGCACATAAAAGTGGTGGGGGCATTGGTTAACCCAAACGACACCACCATGAATTCATAGTGACCATACCTCATCCTAAAGGTTGTTTTGTGGATGTATTCATCCTTAATCTAGACTTGATGGTAGCCAGACATTAGGTCGATCTTTGAGAAGATGGATGCACCTCCCAATTGGTCGAATGGGTCATTAATTCTTGCTAAGGGGTACTTGTTCTTTATGGTTGCCTTATTGAGTTGTCTATAATCTATGCACAGTCAGAGTGTGTCGTATTTATTTTTCACAAACAAGATGGGTTCTCCCCATGGGGATAGACTGGGTCAGATGTAGCCTTTGCCCATCATCTCCTTTAGTTGTAACTTGAACTCAACCAACTATGGCGTGCTCATCCTATATGGCGTTCTAGATGTTGGTACCACTCCCGGTGTAAGTTCTATTGAGAAGTCAATATCCATTCTCGGATGTAGACCTAGTACTTCTTCTAGGAATATATCCTTGTATTCTCTTAATATGGGGTGGTCCTCTAGGTTTGGTTTGTCATCCTCAACAGATTCGAATACCTATATGGCATATAAGGAACACCCCTTTCTGCAATACTCTTTCATTTGAAGGGATGATATTTACCTCACTGAGACAGGCTTTTGAATCCCTTGGAGGGTCATCTTTCTTCCTTATTCATTTACACATTCTAAATTTTTATGATAACAGTCCAATTTAGTTTTGTAAGCAGCCAACCAATCCATACCAATCAACAAGTCATAAGATCTCAGGGGAAGTACGTTAAGGGTCGCTTGGGTGGGCAATCCACCCATGATGAATTGATAGGCTGGTATGACCTCTACCACTTTTCTTTTGGTCCCAGTGGCTAATTTCACCAACCATGGTTTAACATGTCTAATTGGTTGCATAACTCAAATTAGGGGCCACATAACTCAAATTAGAACCTGGGTCAATTAAAATAGAAACTAGATGGTTGGCGATCATACCTTCCAGCTCCACTACTGAAGCTTGGTGGTCGGCTTGATTATTGTCCAAGGTTGCATAGATTCGCAGCATGATCCTAGCCACATCATTGACGGTGGTAGCTTCTTGGATATTGTAGGCCCTTTTACTATTTTGTTGTCTGTGTGGGCAGTCCCTCAATCGATGATCTTCTCCACAACCCCAGCATTTTAAGGGTTCCTTCTTTAGGTTATCAGTCTTTCCTGGGGTTGTATTAAAAGGTTTATTTCCACTTTGAGAGGGGAAATTTTGCTGATATACACTTCTAGTAGGAAGGCTCCTTCTAGAATATTTTCCATATTTCTTAAATCTTGTGGATTTAAACCCTTTCTTCTATAATCCTGAACTACTCCTAGTATTTCAGTCCTCGTGAGGTCTTGTCTTACTCCCAAACTATTCATAACAATACCTCGCCTTACGAATAGTTTTTTCTAAGGTCTTTGGTTCGTCGAAATCAATCCTATCCTTGTAGTCTGAGGTAACCCAGTAATGAACCGCTGCATTTTTACTTTTTCATATTTTATGTAGGGTACATACCTCAGTAGTTCAAGGAATTTATTGACAAATTCATCTATGGAGATTTGCCCCAGCTTGAGTTCATAGAAATCCTTAGTCTTCCCATCCATGTATTTCTCTGACAGATACTACTTCCTAAAGTATTTCTCAAACTATTTCCATGACAAATCCTTCTCATGGACTCCTTTCACATTCCTAAGGTCTTCCCACCAAATGGAAGCCTTCCCATTCAGGTTGAATATGGTTATTCAAGCCTTCAAGTTTTCATAGTCATGGACTCTGAAGTATTTATTTAAACCAAGCAGTCAGGCTTCAGCCTCTTTTCCCTTCTTAATCTCTCCATCGAAAGAGGGTGGTTTGGCTTTCTTGAATTCTTCAGGATCATGATTTTTGGAATGCTTCCGCTTCTTTCCTTTCCTTCGAGAATGTGAGTTGGCTCTGCTACTAGAAGATCCTTCGGAGTTACCAGCTTCCTTTCCAGAGGACTCCACCGATGAGTGTCCCCTGCCTCCAGGTTGGGCCTTCTTTGAGGTACTCTTCCCAATGTGGTCACTTATGGAGTCATGTTTTCGGGTCTCATGTGGACTTTGACTTCTCTTCTTAAGTCGTCAGTCCACATGACTAGTTGCGGGTTCATGTTGTAGTTGCCTATGTATGTCGGATAAGCTCTACCACAAGACCGCATTAATTTATGTATGTTTTTATTTCTCCTTTATCAATCTCTCGTTGTTATCCTTGCAACTCTTTAATTCGGCCCTGAGGCTCCTTACAGTTTCAGCCAGATCTGGAGGGGTTTCCACCACCCTCCTTTCATCAGATTCTTCGTCTCTATTGTGGGAGCCATCCCCCACTTCATGAAACGTCACCATCCTTTAGTCTTGGAGTTTTACCATGATTTACTGACTGCTCGAGTGTTGACAAAACACTTATTGTTAGCTAACAGTGTATTAGGTCATCAACAATACACGGTTCAATTTCTTAAATGCATATACTCAGTAGAAAGTTTCATTCTTTTCTTTAATAACATTTTTAATCAGACTTTTTAAAAAAGAGGTAAGGTAGAGTGTCATTATTTTAAAAGTACTCCAAATAGATTTTTTAAGCGACTCGTCCATGAGCCCAAGCAGGCCAAGTGTTGTAACCATGCTCTGATACCAATTTGTTACACACCCACGACAAGGCTAAAAATAAAAAACAATTTGTCCTCCTTCTAGGAACAAACTCTCTCTCTCTCTACGGGTTTCTAATTTGGAAAGTTCGGGACTCGACGCGACCCTTCGGTTAAGATTCTCTGATTCTCTAAGTCAAATGAGACTTTGAGACCTTGATAGTCTCACCTCTTAATCAAACACGGGCCCTTTCAGCCTCTGGTGTAGGTCTTATGATACTCGCAACCTTCTCCTTCGCGCTTCAGCGAAGTCTCAGAGTTGGCATTAGCCCCTTTTCTCTTGGACTCTCCTCGGATGTGACCTTAACAAAGACCACATGATTGTGGGTGCGGGCACAAGCGATTTGGGGTCAAACTACTTTTGGGCCCACAATCCTCCTCAAGTCTCCACGTGTCCTTCTGACGAAACCACGGTTTGAATTGCTCACTCTCGATATTTTAAACTTTGCGCAACTCTTGTCCCCGCAATGCTACGGGATCGTCAATCTCATGATATTGACGATAATGTCGAAATCGACGGTTCAGATTTTCACCTCTCAAATCTATGGACCAGATATGTCCCTCCTAGATCAACAAGTGTGATCTCTTTGCAATTTCGGACTTCAGGGTTTTGAAATCTCAAACCCTGCTTCTTTTGTACTTCAAACTTTCGGAGCTGAAAATCTGCAGACACCTGTCCTGCTTGATCAACGGTCTTGCTTCCACTTCGGGTGTTTGACCATTTAACCCAAATCAACGGTCCTCCAACCCTCTTCTCGATCGACGGTCGAGATCTCCTTCGGGTTTTGGGCTTCTAAGATATCAAATCTCAAAAAAATTCACCAATGACTTTTATTTGAAGGCTACAATCCTCTGACCTATGTCCTCTTGATCTGACGATCGAGGATTACTTCGGGTCTTCACCCGGAGCTCACAGATTTGCGCCACGTGTCCTCTAAATCCGACGGCTATGAATCACTTCAGGAATTTACCCAAAGTTTATGGATTTGTGCCATGTGTCCTCTGAATCCAACGGCTATGAATCACTTCAAGACTTTACCTGGAGTTCATGGATTTGTGTCATGTGTCCTCTGAATCCAATGGCTATGAATCACTTCAGGACTTTACCCGGAGTTCACGGATTTATGCCATGTCTCCCTTAGATCTGTTGGTCTAGGTTCACTTCAGGTCTTCGGGCCTTCGGGGTTCATAAATCTCATTTCTCAGACTAAAACCCCACTAATATCTTCCTGGAGTTCTCAATCTATTGACAAGTGTCCCCATGCCAATCAATGGCTCACGGCTCTTCGGGTCTTTAGGCTTCAAGTGTTTCAACACTTCGACCTTCGCCTTCCTATGGATCTTCGAACCTTTCGACACGTGTCCTCCTAGATCCAACGGTCCGGATTTGCTCCGACCCTTCGACTTTCTGTGCTTCAAGAATCTCAATTTTGAAGCTTGCCTCCTCCAGGACTCACAGTATCTGACAGTTCAGATCCACTCTGGTGATCTGACACTCGAAGTTTACCCCGAACAATCTAACGGCTCAAATCTATTCCTGTGATCAGACGAATGAGATTCTACTTTGGGTTTCCGGATCTTTGAGCTTCAGAAACTTCGAGTCTCAAACCTACCTCCTCTCGAACAGATTCCTTCAGAGTCCACGATTTTTCACCATGTGTCCCTCTTAATGATGGACGGTCCCAAACTACTTCGAGACTTAGGAACTTTGGTAAGTCCTCTTCTCCTGCGTGTGAAAGGTACTAAGGTTCGTGGACCTTGTTTAGATCAGATGGTTGTTGAGCCTCTGCGATGTGATCCAACGACCATTGTCGCTCCTCCTCCTATGCTTTTGACTTACTCTGACTTAGAAGGTTTTATAAGTCCTCAAAGGATTCGACCTTTGCTCCTCCTACGGGCCCGTCTCCTGGATTTCGTCTGCGCTCCTAAAAGCGCTATCTCTTCTGAGCTTGATCTCTTTGAAGGTTTTCTCCATCCCACGTGCTCCTTGCATTTTAGGGATCGCTTCAAACTCAGATCGAAGGTCAACGGTGATCGACGGTTCACAGGAATTGTGGGGTCCCAACATGCGGGTTCTTTACCAAGGAATTCAACCTCCGCAATCTGGAAGTGCTTGCTCGATTCTAGTCTAACCGGGATCATTGATCCTCCAGCCCGTCAAGATCAACGACAAGGGTGAATTGCGAGCTGCGAACTAGTGCATCCAATATTTTCACCTTCGCGCTCCGCAGTGATTCCCCGCCCTCGATCTTCGCTCATAGATCGATGATGCATATCAATTGCGGGGTTTAACTTGACCTTCATACAACTTGACATATCAGAGCCTCGAGCTCCAAAGTTCCTAGACCTAGGTCACATGGATCTTCATAAAAATTTGGGGCTATGATCCCCGCTCTTAGTTGGGTTTTTGGTTAAGGAAATAAACGCAAGTTCAGAATCTCCTAGACTATTGGTCTGAAGGGAACACCTTCCCGACTCGTAGAGCTTTAAGCTTTGAATCAAGGCAAGGTAACTTGTGAGGTTACCAAATTGGTAAATATGCCCAGAGGCTTGGTCCGACTCCGGAATGGCGATGTAAATTCCTGGGGTAAGCGCCTTCGAGTGATTAAACTGGGGCGTATGGAAATTCAAGCAGAATTATAGGTCCTCAAGGAAACGAATGCATACTCATAACTTAATCATTTAATACAGAGAATGAAACCTTTATAGACATGTAAATACTCGCATGCATCGATTATTTACAATTCAAAATATATGGCAAGAAAACACTTATCAGAACCATAGAGTGTGATGCGACTACTGAAAGGGGTGATCTTTTCCACCCAACCATAGGCTCAGACACTCCTAATGGATTTATCACTGGCTACCCCCAAGCTTAAGCCATGCTACTTCGAGATTCAATCTCTTACTTCTAGCTCAACGGAAGGTAGGGACGAAGGTTACTCTCCTTATCCCAATACAGAAATAGATAAGGACGATGGTTACTCTCCTTCTCCTGGTTCAATCTCTATTTTATGTGATCAAAACTCATTGTTTCCTCTTTCATTCCTTCCTCGGACCCGAGAGTTTCCTCTCTCGTCTCTGCATTTTCTTCGCAGGTCTCCCTCTGTCCACCACACTTCCTTTCTTGCCTCCCTCGGCAAGATTGTGTGTGGCTCGAATATCCCAGTCTACGGTCAGGTCTAGAAGCCTTACCGATGGGCAGTCTGCCCCATCCCTCATTAACTCTTGAGGGGGCCTTCCCACCTACCATCTTGACGGGAATTCATTCCTAGTCAGAGCGTTGTTCTTATCTGAGCAAATTAATTCCAGCATGGTACTGGTTCAATGGAGGTTAATGCAACCATTCGTGGTCCCCTCCACCACCTTTCACAACATTTTGTGGTCTCTCTCTCATCACATCCCTTCTTTCAGCAGTCATGCAACACGTAACCATTTTCTATTAAAATAATCAGAATTTACATTCATTGACCTTCTACACAAGGTCCATCAAATCAAACATTCACACTTTTAAGTTTTCCATAGTTCCTCAGCCCATACAGTTATATTTACAGATTGGGGGAAACAGGGTGTTACATCCTAGCTCTGATACCATGTTAAAAAACTGAGAGAGAATAACACAACAAGAAAGCATGCACATGGACCAAATATTTATCATGGAAACCCTTAACCGAGAGAACCAACACCTCCATATATATTTATTAACCTTGGCCAACACCAGCCACTTGAGGCTACCAAAGGCTTCTTACAATGGAGTATCACAAGCCATTACACACGTTTCATCAATTACAACCCTAATTAATTTACTATAATTAGATTACAATGCAAAGACATACATAACTTGGAGATAACCATGCAAAAGACATGCATAACTTGGAGATAACCATGCAAAGACATGCATGGAGTGGAGATAGCCATGCAAAGACATGAATGGAGTGGAGATATCCATGTGAATACATGCATGGACATGCATAGCCATGCAAAGACATGTATGGTGTGGAGATAGTTATGCAATGAAATGCAAAGGCTCACATCAAATACTATGGGAAAATACCATGGGTTACCCAATATCATGGGTCTGTAAACCATTAAAGGTAAACCGAACAATGGCATAATCAAGAATCTATGACCAATTCAAGATTAACCCAACAAAAACAAACACCTATTTATAGGTTTTAAAAACATATTTAACATAGTGAACACTCTCACCTACGTAACTAGTTCTATGGGTGGCTAGTGTTTCTAATGTTTTTTAGATTCAAGTTTATGTGGCCTTATCCCAGGGGCATACTTCTCCTTTACCTTTTTCTTTATTTTCTTTATTAACTTTTTGAGAAATATTTCTCAAGAGTTTTGGCTTATATCATGAATCCTATGTCTTTTATTCTTGGTAGATTGTTAATAGAATTTAATTTTTTAGAACATTGATCTCTCATTCACCTTATACGTGTTTGTATACATTTATGAGAAATATTTTCATACCAAGAACTTCCATATTCAAGTTGCAACACTAAGATAATTCTTTGTTAATTTATTAATTACTCCTCTTAATTTTTTGAAAAAATATTTTCCCACTCAGTCCTTTTTAATATCACCTTGGCCATAAACTTTAAGTCCTTTTTAATATCACCTTGGCCATAAACTTTAAGCTCGATATTATTTGTCCATTTTGAAAAATAAAATAAAACACTTTCGAGAATAAAACACTTTTAGTTTCATCTTGAACCGTCTCTCTAGTATCCCAATTTTAAAGATTTGAAAGATTAACCTTTTCAAATTTCAATTAAATGAGTTAGAAGTAACACAAATTGAAACCAAAATAATTACAAGACAAAATCATTTACAAAAATATGTGTCTAACATCTTATTTCATTGTTCGGTGTGATGATGAGGACTCGTTATTTGTTCTTCTTCTTATTTCATTGTTCGGTGTGATGATGAGGACTCGTTATTTGTTCTTCTTCACATAGTAATTGGGAGAATCATTTTTTAAGTATATAGAGAAATATTTCTATCATAAAATAATAATAATAATTTTTTTAAAACCATTATAGCATTATGAATTTTTCAATCTTCATAATGTGTTTATATAAAAATATAAATAAAATCTATGTAGTTGAATGATGAATGTGATAGAATAAATGTGATTGAAACCATATTTTCTTTAACATGTAATGTTGTTTAATAAAATTATAACAAAACCTAATTGTAAAGAGTGGAAGCTTTGTTGAGTGAAGCTTGAGAAGTTTTTCTTCTATGGGTTATCAATTTTGTTTTGATTTTGTTTTGAGTGATACTTGAGATGATCATGATAACCTTCATTTCTATTATTGAGAATGTGAAATAGTTTTCAATTAGATTCACTTTACAGGAGACTAAATTTCTATTATTGAGAATGTGAAATAGTTTTCAATTAGATTCACTTTATGGGAGACTAAAGTGTTGGACACTTCAAGAGCAGGTTGACTATCTATTGCATGTTTATCATCAAATTTAGAAATATCACCGAGCTATATATCTTTTGGGAAGAATGACATGGTGAATAAAACCATGTGTTGCTTCCCAAATATGCACCCTTTGCAAATCTCATCATCAACTTTAATATAAGGAGGTGAATTCACCATGTTATTCTTCCTTAACAACACCAAGTTTTGGAAATTCAATGTCCCATTCTCAAATGCCGAAGTCTGCTACTCACTTATTCTATATCCATTAATCTATGTAAGTTTCTCATAGACAAAGTGAACTTGAAAATCCTGTCGTCAGTCATTTCTCCTCTTGCTACAACTGCATTTTTATTTAACTTATACATGATTAAAAACTCTTTATTATCAAACACTAATGAAGAAAAACAATAACCAACATTAATGGAGCAAAATGAAAATATCAGCAATACAATACACCAACTCAAAAAAAATTGCATTGTCAAGACAAACATTTATACATCTCCAAGGACTATTGTGTGAAATGATCAGCTCTTAAAATCACTCAACATTTTGTCTGCAAATCACTCAACTAATAATATCTCATCCTCAAAATAAACCTTCGAGATATAAAAACATTAACAACAAATAGATCTAGAATAATTCAAATGAGTCATTGACCCGACATTTCTCCCCCATAATGATCATTTGGAAATATTCCAAGATCTTCTCTGAATTTGTAGAACTTGTTCTTTGGGAGAGCCTTCGTGAAAATATTTGCAACCTGCTCTTTTGTACTGCAATACATAATCTTGATCACACCTTGTTGAACCAAATCTCGAACAAAATGATATTTTATATCAATGTTCTTGGTCTCCTTGTGAAAAATTGAATTCTTAGACATCTGAAGAGCACTTTGATTATAACAAATCAGTTGTGTAGGTTGTTCCTGTTGCTCATGTATATCCTCCAAAATTATTCTTGACCACAACGTTTCACAAGTTATTGTTATTGTTTCTTTGTACTATGCTTCTATCGTGGAGAGAGAAATTGAAGATTGTTTTTTAATACTCCAAGCAATTGTTGTCGAATGTATACCATGAAGTTGACTTTCTATCATCCATGCATCCTGCCTAGTTTGAATCTATGTAGCCAATTAATCTTAAATCATATGTGGATCTATGTACTAAATCATAACCAACTGTACCTCACAGATGCCTCATAAATGTTTTAGCTTATTTCCAATGTATTTCATGAGGACCTGACATAAATCTCGTTACCATGTTGACTACAAAAGACATATCTAGTCGAGTTGTAGTTAGATAGATCAAACTTCCAACCAATTGATGATATAGAGTAACATCAACTGGAATGGATTCATCATTTCTGTATAACTTCAACCTGACTTCTAAAGGAGTTGTGGTTGACTTACAACTCACCATGTTGAAATTATTTAAAATATCTCAAGTGTTAGTGTTAGAAGTTGCCCCTAGACTGTTATAGGGTCAAGCTTAGTACATCTTAGTTATTGCAGTGATTTTTATAAATAAGGATATGTTTTGGGTTTTGAAAGAAGGTGGATCGGGTAAAGTGAAAGAGAAAGAATAAAGGAGCAAGCTAAATGCAGATCAATGAAACACCATTGGGCATGGAGTCAAGTAAAAACCTTTTTGATCGAAGGCAATAAAGTTGTGTATCGGATAAGAAATTTATATAAAAATGGGTAGAAGAATAGGGAATAAACAAAAAGTAGAATACCCATCAAACAAAGATTCTCTTTGCAAAATGGATGAAAAGGTACTTGAAACAAAACACACAAATAGTAGGCAGTCACAGAAAAATATTTACCGCTCGAGAATCTATTATCCATCGGCAACCATTGATTCTCAATGTATTCAATTTTTTCAAGCAAGATGAAAAACAGAGTGTAAAACAAGGAATATGAAAACAAAGTGTAAAACAAGGGAAATCACAATCTGATAAAACAATTATCATAGATCTTCAATGTCAAAAGCGATCACAAAGTAAAATTCCCTTAGGATTACAATAACATACATTGGATGGCTATCTCATCAAATTCCTTCTCAGGCCTCATCCTCTAGGGCCTCCTCTCTCTCTTACAGATTATGGAATATATATAGATCAATAAAAATAATCAACTATCCTCAATTACTAGGAGTCAAATTCATACTAAAAATGGAATTAGGTTGCAATAATTATGGAACAAGCTGCCAAGGATCTCGAATTATGAAGTTTGATAGGCATCTCTCTTTATATTAGAGATGATCGAAGATATCATCTACCATTTGTACACTTGGATCTATTTGACTGCTTAAAAATGTTGGATGAGTTGTTGATTTTTGTGCTTGAAATCTGCACTTTACCACTTGTGTAAATAAAAATAAACATAGAACTATTGTAAATGTCGAGATTCTAATATTCAAATTGCATCTCCTGAATCTGTTATGCCAACATTCCCTTGAGATCTGAGCATAAACACTTGGCACTTTCTCCTTGGTGAGCGTGAGTTGCGGGCGTTTATTTAGACATATGGCATTCCTCCTCCTAAAGCCTCAATGACCTGTGACTTGAGCTTGGTGTTGTTGACATTTAGCGCAGAGGTTTCGAAAGTTTGATTTAGCACTCCCTTGTAGGCTCCTCCCTTTGGTGGCTTGGTCGTGGGCCTTGAAAATTGACATCGATTTTCTTGACACCTCTGTACTTCACCTGCTGGCACACTTTGATATCTTAATGAATATTGACCTCTTAATTTGATGAATCCCTTAGCATCTGTCATCTTTGAATGCTCAAAATAAATCTCGAGAGATTAAAGGACTTTATATCCCTGGCTATCGGGAGCTCTTTTGGATTAGATATCAGATTTGCCCAACAAATTGTTATCACTGGTGGATTCTGAATGCTTTGCCTCATTAAATCCTTATGAAAAACTAGGATTCTTTCCCCCTCTCATGATTTGTAGGTTGTAGCTTCAAGTGTGAAACAATCATATGATAGGATTCTCCGCGCTCCGATTGTTGAGCATATGATATAGGAAATGTAAAAATCTGCTCGTGATTCCGCTTGGAAATTTGTGCTTTCTCATCCATTGGCCCTCTCATATAATGTACAATGCAATGGGGAATTACCACAGGGAGTTTTCCATGATGCCAGGCCAATTTTAACATTCGCAGAACCTGGATTGATGACTACCATATGGAGCCCTTTTCGGCAATCAGCTAAGAAGGTACCACTGTTTTCAGGTAATCCATCCTATTGAAGGAGCGAAATCTCTAGTGACATAATATGGTTCATCAAGAGCAATTCTTAGAGCCTCATCACCACATATAAAACTTATGAAAGTATGAGCACAATCATTTATTTCATCATCTCCAAATCCATTGACTTCATCCATGCCTTCAGGTTTTTATTCATTCATATTTACATCAGCTTGGTCATCTACATCAATTCCCATAACATGAGAATTTGAATATTTCTCTTCTTTGACATGTGTCCATGGAAATATTATCTTCTTCATTCATCTTTGTCGATATAAGACTTCTCATCTAGGCTCCTCACTTGATCTATCCTTTCCATGAAAAATGGGCGAAGACATTTGACTTCTTTAGATTTAACTTCAGTTTCGTACTTTGTTCCATCTGAGACCTTACAAAATTCTCATCAACCATCACTTCAGTGGCACTAAACCCTTGGTCCCCTGCAGCAAGCATTCTTATATCCTCGTCTGCATGTAACAATCCATTGGAAGAAAGAAACTTGGAGTTCAGGAGTGGGATCTTTGTTGTTTGCATCTTGTGTACACATTATCAGTTCTTCATGCATATCCCTTGATCTCTCACATACATGCCCTTTGTCTAAATGTGGACTATTGGATCGTTCCTACATTTCATGTCTGTAACCCTCTGACATATCCTTTTCCTCAGAGGACATCACTGGGGAAGAATCTGGGCTATCTCCTTTCTGCTCACCCTCAGCAACAAGTTTTGATAACACGCACTCATATTCTTGTCCATGCAAAAGGGTTTTCAATACTCTCCCCGGAGGTGGTTTTTGATCTTCAAACTTGTCCATAGTTGTCTGAAAACCTGACCTTGAAAATTCTTCCTCCCAAATTGGTATTAATGATTGAGCCATTCTCACTTCTTGTCCAGCTTGGGACAATGAAGTGTACATTAGTTGATGACCATTCAATATTTCATCTACAGTTGTATCTCCCTCAAGCTGACAAGTACTTTGTCTCTTAAGTGATTTTCCTTAGAATGGAGAACCCTATGTATAATCTGCTATAGCCAAATACCAAAACCAATCATTAGTAATTGTTGATCTTAGCCAGAGTTGTGAGTGATTATCTACAGGTGTGCTTTTGTCCTCCTTGTGGCTTGTGTTTGATGCTTGGATGTTGGGCACAATGGTTGAATGGAGATTTTGGGTTTGCTGACCTATCTTTTATAAAAGTCATGAGAATGCCTTCGGATAGTCTCCCTAGTACTTGGGTTTTGATGCTCTATAACAAGCCACAATTTTACTCAAATAACATAAACAATCTAGATATGGCCCGAAAACGAACATGGCGAAGAATTCGAATATTTTTGGGAAGTGATATAATGTTTTATGATGGCGTTGCAGGAATGTCACTTTTCTAGTAGCATGTCTGTCGTGACCAAAAGTCCAAATTTTAACACTATGAATTTGAGTACTAACACTAGCTCCTTCTGGAGATGATGATCTCCCTATGAGGCATCAAGAACAAGCAGACCATTGTGCCTTTTCCTCTGTGCATTCGTGCAATGCAACCTGCAAGCTTTTTTTTCTGCAAACATCCATATTTATGCTATGCCTAGTCCATTGGGCTTGTGGAGTCATTCACACTGTCATCAGATCTCTGCAATCTTTATTCAAATTTTGAACACACTACTAAAAACAAAATTACTGCTACAAACTAACCAATTGAAAAGAATCTTCATGCTCGTATGGTGAGCTTATTCTTCTATCGTAATCCTACTTCTAACCAGTAAAAACTGGCTAATCATGTGAAATCATGCTTCTAATGAAACCATGGTAACATCTAGCCGACTGTAAAAACTCCTTGCATGTAGAATAAGATCAAAGAAAACTTCATTGTGTGTAAGAGAATTTTAACTTGTAACACATACTTACAACCACCATCTTCCTTGATTTGAAACTTTGCAAGGCTAAAAACTTCTGAGAAGGATGACTCCATATAAATAGCTATCAGATCATAGAAGAAAGAAGTAGATTGATAACCAAACACGGTTACCTTTGCTTGTTGCTCGATGTTTTCTTTGTCAACTTCTGATGCATGGTTGCCATATACTGATTCTGATTGTTCATGACTAATGGGCAGAATGTTTTCATAAATCTGTTGATCAGCTTCTGTCACCATAAATATATCAGGTTGTTGATAACCTTCCTCAATTCTGTTATGTTTATGATACTCATCAACAACAATATGCTAAGGAAACACTTGTTCCTTATACTCATCATAAACAAGAGATTTTTCATTCAAATCAAAGACTACAGGTGCATCAGGGACAAGGTCAAATGAAACTACAACTATGCAATCCTTATAACCATCATCAATTGTATCTTTAAAATCTTCCTCAACAACATGATTTTAATTCTTGCAATCAAAGGAAAAAAAAAAATTCCGCTGAATATGCTTCTCAAGTATATCATAGCAATTTTCAAAAAGACTTTCAGCTGAAAATTTGTCTTTATAAAATATATTGAAAGCATCATGAAAACTTGTCAATGAGTTAATACTTGAAGCTGGAAGAGATCTGCACCAATAAAGGGTTTCTCCCTTCAATGAGTATCTGAAAAGTTTGATCTGGACATCCTCATGCACAATCTGACATTCATGAACAAACTCGTAAAAATCCAGCAGATGCTCAACCGAAACCTCCCAATCTTCGCCTTTAAATGTAGGAAGAGTACCTTCTCATTCACCTCTACTAAGCATTGGTTTTGGAAAACCAACTACATTTGAGAAATCACAAAAGGAAAACCTTTGAGCCAAAATGGCTTCCATACTTGGATCCCCGGTGGAGTCGCCTATTAATCTTTAGACAATGGAGTCATCATGGTGAAAGATCTACAGTCAAACATATGTCCTCTTCATGTTCACCATCAAGAAGTGGATTTGATCATTTTTTCTCTCCCAAGGAAGATTTCTTCGTTGCTTCGTCCTCGGTAACGGTGCCAAAAGATGTTGGTCCTAACGTCTGCACATGACTGCTAAAGGGAAAATCTAGGCCACCTATCAGTTTAGAATGATTGCTTATTTTAACTTTGTGTTGGTTGGTCAAAGGGTTACTCTATCAAGACAAAGGCAAAGTTGGGTTGGCAGAACAATATGGATGAGGGCCCTCCTTGGCTAATGGAACATTAATGGCAGACCAGTGAAATAATAGAAAACAGAGGGAAACAACAAATTACTCAATGAATAATATGTTGTAAGAATTTCAATACTTAAAATATCATTTCAAGACATCAAACATGTATCAAAACACAATAACTCCCACAGGTTGCAGAAAACAAATCTTTACCAAAGCATTAGTAGTTTGACAGGTTGTATATCAGTAAAAATAAGTCATACAATAGTTGAAAGGAAATGAAATGTACGTTGCACAAATCAAAAACTATATTCAAGATAAGAATGAAAACACATGAAGAGTTGAACGAAACACTGTCATCAAGAGTATGTTCACCGGGTAGAGAGCTTTAATCCATGCATAAAACGGGTCCAACCAGTCTGTTGTATTGCTATTCTTTCCTCAAAAAAAAATCTGACCTTTACAATATCCAAAAACTAACTATTTAGAAGAGTTGCAGAGGCTCTCATCCTTAGGGGACTGAGTCCTAAATTTAGGGAACTGTTCGTAAATCAAATAATTAACTTCACTAAGATACTGGACCTAATCAGCAAGAGTGGTTATTGTCACACACAGAAGACCACTCTTGCATCTAATCTAGGAAAATGCTAGACTTAAACAAATAAAACTACTATTGTCTCTGTGACAAGACTGATGCATGTGCTGGAGGAACTGAGTGGCCGAAAATAGGCCTCGGAGTGACAGAGCAAAGCTCTGTGTTGAATGACGGCATGTCTGTGAGCTGTTGGAGGCCATTGGATATAACTAGCTGCATGAGCATATTTTGTTGAAGTGCTTCTGAGACTAATCTGCGTAGACCTGTGACTAAGACTTAACTCTCTGTCTATGCCTGAGATTTTGGAAGCCAAGCACAATCTGTATTGACCTCATCAGATGCCATCTGTACCTATGAAATAGCTTCGCTGGAATGGTTGTCGGCCCATCAGGCATGAGGGGAGATGTGGAGGTGAGCATCCAATCGAGAGATGGGATGAATGGACGTGAGGGTAGATGACATGTGAAGACAGATGTCAAAGTGAGAGGAGGCGGTATTGAAAAACAACCTGGGAGGAACTCAGAGGGGGGGGTAGGCGGTAAGTGGATTAGAAAGGGGGGGTCTGAGTTCTTGAGGAGCCACCACATTAGGTAGGGCCTGCGATGGGAAAACCACTTGCACAGATCCCCCCCACCATTAAAG
Source organism: Picea engelmannii (assembly GCA_009831015.1). Lineage (NCBI taxonomy): Eukaryota > Viridiplantae > Streptophyta > Pinopsida > Pinales > Pinaceae > Picea > Picea engelmannii. The sequence continues at coordinate 742,205 of ML783406.1, read as the reverse complement.
GTAGAATGGTCAGGGGGTTCGAGCTACGACAAGGACCATTGATCTGGAGAGGTGGGCCATCGTTAATGGAGATCGGCGTGGGGGTTAACAGAGGACAAGTGTCGGGCGGTGAGAGGAGCGAGAGTAGTGAGTGGGATGAGTGGGAGTGACATGGAGGTGACGCGGTGATCCGATGTCATTTGAGCATGTGATTGCAGGAGCTGTTGAGGGTGGTTTGGATCCAGGCCACCTTTGGGCCCGCAATCCACCACAAGCTGCCACGTATCCTTCCAAAAATACCATGGTTTAAATTGCGGGACCGCTTAGGAAAATTAATGCTCGAGAAGTTTGCATTCTCGAAATGAAGTATGGTCATCGATCTGATTTAGCTCTGAGATCTAGGTGGCATTCGCCTGTTGTAAAGATCAATGGTTCAGGTTGATTTGAGATCAATTTTCCAGATTCACTTTAGACTTTCAGGCTTCGGGTGTTTCAAATGTGAAACATGAAAAATCTCCCGGAGGAAAATCTCTGAAGTGAATGATCTGCTTCCATGTGTCATGATGGATGAATGTTCTAGATTCTCTTTGGAAGTCCAGATTTCGAGAGTTTCAAATGTGAAGCGTGAAAAATCTCTCGAAGGAAAATATTTGAAGTGAAAGATCTGTTGCCACGTGTCCACTCTGATGGATGGTCTAGATTTACTTCGGGACTTCGGGTCTTTGGCTCTTCGGAGCTTTCGAATGTGAAACATCAAAATCTCTTGGAGGAAAATCCCCAAAGTGAATGATCTTTTGTCGTGTGTCATGATGGATGAACAGTCCAAATTCTCTTTGGAAATCCAGGCTTCGGAAGTTTCAAATGTGAAACATGAAAAATCTCCCGGAGGAAAATCCCTGAAGTGAAAGATCTGCTGCCACATGTCCTTTTCGATGGATGGTCCAGATTCACTTTGGATGTTCAGGCTTCGAGAGTTTCAATTGTTGGTGCTTTGAAAACTCCCAGAGTGGTATGGGCCCGGAGTGACGTGGCATGCTCTCGGGACTTCGACTCTTTGGGACTTCAGCTATTCGGAGGCTTCGGGTCTTCCGCAACTCAGTACTTCGAACTTGATATTAAAACCCGTGTGATTATGGAACCCAAATGGACGAGAGTCATTGATCTATTTGACCTGATGGATCTCCGCTGTCGAAAATTAACATGTCTGTTCCCATAGTCTGAGCCCGAAATTTGTTTCTCTGGATTGTTGCGTCATGTGCACGGGCATTTCCTATGCATAGAAAAGGCTTGGAAGACCTGCAGTGAGCTCAATCAATGGTGCACATGATGACAAGGATTCCAAAACAAATATGATATGTATTTTATCCTTCAAGAAAGACAGAAAATGAAATGTGCAAAGACTCAAATAGGAAAGAAGCAAACAAGAACCATGTCACTCAGTGATGGGAAAACGACTTAACCAACTAGAAAGAGGAAAAATTTATGAAGGCATAGGGAAAAAGAGGGGAGAGGCAGGGGATGCAGACCTAGATTACAACACCAAGTATACTTGTCTTGTGACATGAAAATAGTGTCTTCCTTCTACCATACTTCAATGCCCAAGAAATAATGGAACTCACCAAGATCTTTCATCTCAAATTCATCAATCATATGTGACTTAAACTTAAATCAGGATTAATCCATGTGTAGATCAAATCATCAACATATAATGCAACTATAAGAATATCCTATCCTGATTGAAGAACATAGAGATTGGGTTTATATGACCTCTTAACTAAACCATGATTCTAAAAATACTTATCAATCCTTAAATATCATGCTCTTGGTGCTTGTTTGAGACCATACAAAGCCTTCTTCAACATGTAAACACGATCTTATTTACCTGAAATTTCAAAACCTTCAAGTTGTTCTACATTAATTTCTTCATCCACGTAACCATTTAAGAAATTTGATTTGACATCCATATGACAAATTTTCCACTTATATTGTGCAGCCAATGAAAATACCATCCTAATTGTGTACCACTTTTCCATTGGAACAAAGGTTTTTGCATAATTAGTGTCTTTCTTTTGTGCATAACCTTTGGCAACTAAATGAGCTTTATGTTTATCAATTGTACCATCTGATTTATACTTAGTCTTGTACACCAATTTAGACCCAATTACATCCTTTTCCTTTATGTAAACTAACCAAGTCCCATGTATCATTTTTCACCAGGGCATTAAACTCTACTTTAATTGCTTCATTCCATTCATTCATTTTTTATGCTTATGCATAACTATATGGTTCATCCATCTTCATTACCTTAGCCATAAGATAAAAATTCAAAATGCAACTTTGTGATATAGTAACTCTTTTCTTAAATATTTTATCCAATACATTACTTTTGGAATGACCTCTAATTATCCACTTGAGCTTCCTCTTGACTTCACATATTTTATAACTAGATATATCACCAATTTCTACTTCATCCTTGCTTAATTCTATATGTACATGTTCTAGCTATAATTCCCTACTCATCAAACACAACATATCTATGTATTATAATCTTCTTTGCTTGAGGATCAAATGACCTTTAACTTCTCATTTCTGAACTACACCCAATGAAAATACACTTACGTTAGTATCATCTAACTACCTCCTCTTTTATTAGGGACTCATGCATATGCAATGCATCCAAATATTCTCATGTGTGCAACACTAGTTTTGTATCTTGACCATGTTTCATATGGAGTTAAGTCCAATACAGCCCTTGTAGGACATTTGTTGAGAGTGTAGACAACTATATGAATTGCTTCGGCCAAAAATTCATTTCCAAGATACTTTAATTTTAGCATGCTCCGAGCCATCTCAACTATTGTCCTATTTTTTCTTTCTTCTACTACATTTTTTTAGGAGAGAATGAATTGGTAAACTCTCCTTCAATAATTCATCAATTCATTTGACTTGTATTCTCCCCCATTATATGATCTTAGGGTGAGAATTTTCAGACCAGTTTTCTTTTCAACCAGTTTTTTGAACTCAACAAAATGTTTTAATACTTTTGACTTCTTATGCAAAAAGTACACCCAATTTTTCTTGAAATAATCATCTATGAAGGTAAGAAAATATCATGCCTTTCCAAAAGACACAATCTCCATGGGCCCACACAAGACTGAAAGTATTAATGTTATACGTTCTCTAGCCTTCCAATTTCTATTTGAGAAGTTTTCTATGTGTTGCTTCCCAAAAATGCACCCTTCGTAAAGATCATCATCAACATTAATATAAGGAATTATATTCACCATGTTATTCTTCCTTAACAACACCAAGTGTTAGAAATTCAAATGTCCCATTCTCAAATGCCAAAGTTTGCTACTCACTTATTCTATAGCCTTCAATCTTGGTAAGTTGCTCGAAGAAAAAGTGAGCTTGAAAATCAAGTCTTCAGTCATTTCTCCTCTTACCACAACTACATTTTTATTTAACTTATCCATGATTAAACACTATTTATTATCGAACACTAAATTATAGTTTTGATCCATCAGTTTTCATACATAAAGTAGGTTCTTCTTCAATGTTGGTGTCAACAAAGTATCATTAATAAACTTCTTCTTTCTATTCAATGTTGGGATTTCCATTGTACCTTTCCCTTTAACTTTTGAACAACTATCATCACCAAATATTACTTTACCGGAATAATTAACATTTATTCTATTAATCAACTCCTCCTAAGATGCCATATGTGTTGAACATCTCAAATCAATATACCAAGCTTCACTCTCTTCATTGTGTGTCATAAAACTTAATATAAATAGCTTCTCATTTATGGTTTCTTCAAAACAGTGATAGAACCTTTATTTTCCATATCATGCAATTCAACATGGCAATCTCTTTCTAAATGGCCATATCTGTGACAATAAAAACATTGTACTCCATGTATTTCTCGATACCCATCTCTTCCTCTTCCTCTTCCACGAGATCCTTTTCTGCTCCTTCCTCTAAATTGACTTGGACTTCTTCCTCTACCTCTTGAAGTGGATGCATTTCCTTGATTGAAATTATGTGAATTTTGTTGATATTTGTTCTGATTCTGAAAACTTTGATTATGATATTGTCCTATGGTTCTTCCTCATCCTTGATACCTTGAGGAAAAATCATTTTCCATGTGCTCACTTGAAGTGTTTTCTTCAACAATCAACAAATATCCACTCAATTCATCAATTCTCAATGTATTTAGATCTTTAGAAACCATAATACTGGTGGAAACCACTTCAAATTTAGGTACAAAACTTCTCAAGTCTTCTCGATCATCCCTCTCTCTTTGAATATTTTCACCTAGCATCCTCATTTGATCAACAAGATATTATATTTTGATGATATAATAATTTATTGGTTCATTAGAATTAATCTTAGCATTTTCAAATTTTCTCTTTAAGGTTTGCAATTTCGCAATTGTTGCACCTTCATATGTATTTTTTAATATATTCCATGCTTGTTTAGAAGATTCTACCGCACCGATTCTTGGAAAGATAGATTCTTCAACTACACTACGTATCAAAGAAAGAACTTTGTTATCATTTTTTATAAGTTCCTTTAAATATTTATTTCCTACAGCATCCAATGCTTTATAATATTCATCAAAAGGAAATTCATACCCCTCTGTTACAATATCCCATAAATCTTTACTAATGAATATGGGTTGCATTATTTTACTCCAATAAAAACACTTTAAGTTAATGAGCTTTATTAGCACAATATTACTTGTCACCCTGAAAAGAGCAAGAAAGGACACGAATACAACACATGATGTCCCACTTCAACCCAAGATAAGAACTATCCCAAAAACAGGACTCAACCACCACCAAAAAATATATTTTTATTAATTTGAGAGTAAAAAGAATGTGTCACAATGCAATTCAAATAAGGGATAAACCCTTTACAATTTCTGAAATTCTTCACTCAAAATCACCCTACCCTTAATGAGAATGAGAGGTGAAAGATTTGATATATCTTTTCAATTGTTTGTGAGATATATAAAAGAGTTTTACAAATAAATGCACAATATTCAATATGCCTTCCATTCAATATGCACTTCATCTCCTTTATATGTATTGACCAAGAACCTTTCAAAATAAAAATATTCAATATGCACTTCATCTCTTATAAAAAAAAATGCATAGACATACAAACAATTGAAATCGCTTGGACAGTGTGTGTATTGTTTCGATAACATGACAATGGAGGTGGTGGCTGCTTATTATGGAAGATTCTATGACAATACTAGCTCTCTCGGATACCCACAAGCTCTCTACTTGCAGTTTTGACCCAAGGAAATGCATGGCCGACCATTCCTACTATGAATTCTACGCACAGCACAATAAATAACTTACATCATGCCAAAACTTGTCATACATATGATGAAGACTTCTACGCAAGTGTGCAAGTGTTAATGAAGTGGAAGATTATTTGATGGGTGACAAAATAATCATCCACGGTGATTATTAACCTCTTTGATATTTGCAAACAAAAAGAAAGCTTAAACATCCAATGAACTTCAAATGAATGGATGGGTGGTTTTGCAACAATTTCATTTTGTCATTAAATACAAGGGAATCACCAATAACATAGTGGGTATGTTTTCAAGACCTCCCATACTTAAAAATTGTAGGTTTTGGTTTCATGAAGCTTGATCCATTCACACAAATGTTTTTGAAGATTTATATGGGAGTGATGAATATTTTGGTGACATTGTAATGACCCTTTTTATTACTATGAATAATTTCATAAATAAACCTAAACATTGGCTAATTATAATTAATATATAAATTGATTATAAGTTATTAATTAATTATTTTGATTATACTTAGCTGAAGTATGATTAACTCCTTGATT
>ML783406.1:676170-725755 GCA_009831015.1 Picea engelmannii | reverse complement strand
CATTTTGGGTAGGGATTTCATTCATGAGTGGAGGAAGGGAGATTTTGGGGGAGCATGGGGAGAGAGTGAATTAACAGTGGTGACAGTGGGATTTACCGTGCACACCGGGGCTGAGGGGTTTTGGGCTCGGAGGGCTAGGACATTCGTAGATGTCCTAGGGCCAGGCGTACTGGTCGGTAGGGTGGCCGGTTTTGGGGTGTTCAAGCGAAGGTTCAAGCTGAAGGTTCAAGCTGCTGCAAGCGAAGGTTCAAGCTGAAGGTTCAAGCTGCTGCAGATAGTAGCATCAGAGACAGGTATTTAAACTCAAAATTGTGAATTGTTTACTTAAATTTAATATTTACTGCCAAATTGTTATGTAAAAATGTTTATTTTGTTTATCAAAATCTGGGAATGAATATGTTAGAGTAAGTTAATTCATGGTAGTTTTATTGAAATTGCGGTCACTACAGACATATACAAGTAATTAATGGACCAAAAGAAATGAAGGGAAGCAATCATAATCAATTTTTACATAAGGATGAACTCCTCTACAAATTGAGCAATATATGTGTATTGCAAGGAAATTTTCTCTCTTATTTGTTTTTAGCATTAATGGAGTTTTCCCTCTCTTCTCCATGTTGTTGTTTCCCATTATAGGTTTTCCACCATGTAAATATTTTGTATGTGTGTTACTATTGTGATTGGAGGGTTTTACAGGATAAATTTTAGGGTATTTTATGGCTTTCCATTGATTTTATGTGTGGAAGCATTCTTTGGTGATTATATAACTAAATCAGTTGGAATTTATAAAAGAGGTAAAAACCAAGACAGAAAGTCGAAGAAAAGGCTTGAAAACCAATCAATTATTCACATAATGAAGTGTAATAAGTCGTATAGTAATCATAACCACCTTATAATGATCAACCCTAACACATGACCACGTACATAATACTTAATATAAAGACAATATTCCAAGATACACATGAAAGTGGTCAAGGACTTAGGATTAGGAGACAAAAGGCTAGCAATCGTGCCCTTAATCATAAGTCCATATGAGTGTATGAGCTAGGCAAAAAATATTGGTGCAAAAGAAGGTAATGTATCCAAGTCTTCAACCCAATACTCATGGTTTGAAACCTCATGAGTATTGATGAAGATCCTCTTAAAAAACTACCAAAAGTGGATGCCAAATACCAAGTCTGGAAATCTCATTATGCAACAAATGAGCCATATAACTTGTAAGTGTTAACTAATGTGAACCCGAGACCAATGAGAGCAAACCTTGATGAGAAGTGAATTGGTTGTAATTCCAAGGCATCCCAAATCCTAAAAAATGCCCGAAAATCAAATGTGCCAAGAAAAAATGTGGAAGAAACATATTTTCTTTGTTGGGTCCAAAGACCATCCCTGTGAAGTCGGAAGAGTATCGAGTGAACAAGTGTGTTCAAAAAAATGCCCTAAGAAAATAACACATTAAAACTTTTCAATAATCTAGATGACAAAAGAAAAAAGAAAAAGTATCAATTAGCATCCCAATCATGTATCTTGAAAATCCTATGAATGAAAAACCTATGAATGATTCAATAACGAGTGAATCATAATCCTACAAAAATTGTTGAGAAGTAGAGTAAGTGAAATATTTGTACTATCTCAAATCTTAAATAAAATTGTCAATCAAACATATTGAACAACCATGCAAGTCATAAATCCGGAATAAGTGATTGAATCATCAATTTCCTAAATCATAAACTATCCATAAAAATATCACCCATGTCAATATTCTCAAAATCCTCAAAAAAGTTATCCACCAAAATAGCATATCCTCAAAATCTTGAAAATCCTCAAAAATGCCAAGTGCTTAATTATCTTGGTGAATATCCTCTAAATGTCAAACTAACCAATCCAATATCCTCAAAATCAATTATTGAAAATCCTCAAAAGAGATGAGTGATCCATGTCAACGAAATCATCAAATCTTCAATCCATCATCTTGAATAAACCATAATCTTCAAAATCAAAGTAAGTAGACTACAAAAGTTGAAGTTAGACAATCATCATCAATATCTCCCCCTTATCAACTAAAAAGTGAAAAGTCTCGGGACCCATAAATCAACAATATCAATGTACCCCCCTTGAAAATAGAAAAAGGTAACCATATTGTCTTTGAGCGTAGTTTGAAGACTCACTCTTTTTTTCTAAACCATAACTAGGAGATTTTATATATTAATAAAAAATGCATAAGAGCTTGCAGAGAAATTACATCAAGTTCTATCTCAAAAAATTTAAATAATAACAAAAAAAAATACTATCTACCAGCCTATAACAAAGTCTATCCAGATCTGTAGGTAAGACTTCCTAGTATTTCCTTGTGGTATAGATTCTGCAAAATAGAAATAAGATTCTAATGATTTTGTAAAACACAAAATTTAACAGAAAGCATGATGGCATGCTACTTCTTCCATTGCTCCATTAAGTAGGTCCAAGTTTAGCTTTACAATTTCCATGTCTTTAGCTAGGTAGTACACCATCTCTTCTTCCTTCGGCCCTTTATAGTTGGAATTCTTTGACCGCAGTTGATTTGAAGCCCTAGAATGATCTCCCTTACTCAAATTTATAACCATGTTCCTAAACATAGTGTATTCCCCCTCCAAAATAACTATCTAACACTTCTATTGAACAAGTGTGCCCATGATTGTTGTTATCTAAGTAGTGACATGGTGTTTATTCTCATGTATTTTTGTCGTTGTTGTGAATATTGAAGTTTTGTTACCATGTATAGATTTCTCATGATTCCTTAGAGCACACCTGATCTCCTACAACTCCCTACAATCCATTGAAATTTTGTTATAATCAAGGCTCCGGATTGTTGGGGATTGGGTACAACCTTATATGAAATAGATAACAGTATTGCATATAATCGAAGAGGAAATAAGATTTAGAAGACAAAAGGTGTTGTCTAAAGACATTGTTACATCACTTAATCACATTGTTTTTGAAATATTGTAACTGAAAAGAGTATTCTAATTATTATTGATGTATTATTCATTATATCAATCCCCTTTTACGGATTGATCATGTCGAGTATTGTAAATGACCAAATCCCCTTTTGTGGATTGGTCAAACCCTAATTGTAATAGGTAGAATAATAAGTCGGTCGCAGAATATATTAAAGGTGGTTTAAACCACCTAGAATAAGAAGTTGGCCCTGCCAATGAAAAGACACCTCCGTCCACACGTGCCAGATTGTATAAATAAAGAGGCTAGCACCTCATTTGGACACACACTCACTTGTTCATCAGAGCACAAGTTTGGAGCTGCAGTTGGAGAAGAAAGAAGAGAGAGAGGCGCATTCTTGGGAGAGGAATTTATGTATTTGTTTGAGTTATCTCTTGACATTGTATTGGCTATCTATATTAAGGAAGTTTTTGATGGGTTTTCTCCCCCATGAGGGCTTCCCGGGATAAATGATGTGTCTCTTGTGATTGTGTATTTCTCAGTGATCCTATCTATTCTATTGTTATCTAGTGAAATGAAAAGAAACCTAATAATAGCTTAAACCTTAACATGGTTTCAAAGCTAAGTTGAAGAGAGCATCTTTCACAAGAGAAAGTGAAAAACATCATTATTTTCGTACATGCAAATTAGGGATTTTTATTGAAGAAGTATTTCAACCCCAAAACCATCTAGAAAAGTGTGCCCTTCCTCAAGGATCACTTTGGCATCCTCAGCACAACTTTTTAGTGGCTAGATCTCCTGAAAAGTGAAACCCTAGTTTTCACAAAGTACCAGAAGTACCAGAAAACCAGAGTATCAGAAGTACCAAAAGTACCAGAAGTACCAGAAAACCAGAGTATCATAAGTACCAAAAGTACCAGAAGTACCAGAAAACCAGAAGCACAAGTCCATAAATCTGTTGATCAAGTTTGAAGGGGAAAATTTTGGATTTTCTAAAATCTAACCACACCCAGCTACTCGCCTCAGCCAAGTGCACCTCCTGCTAAGTTCAGAATTTGATTTTGAGCATTTTCATTTTTTGGTCATTTTCCTAGCTCCAGGTAAAAGATGTCTGCAAGCACTAAGCTTGTTGACAAGCTAGAAGGTGTGGAAAAATTTTGTGCCTAGAAGTATAGGATTGGACTCATTCTTGAAGAGAATGACCTAGCAAGATTTGTCAAAGAAGAAGTACTTGAACCCGTCGATGCTGCAGAGAAAGCAAAGCACCAAAAGGACACAATTAGGGCTAAGAGAATCATTGCAGATTCTATCAAAGATCACTTGATTCCTCAAGTGTCTTCAAAGAAGACTCCAAAAGAAATGTTTGATGCCCTAACCAGATTATATGAAGGAAAGAACATAAATCAGAGGATGAATCTAAAAACTAAACTCAAGAATACAAGGATGCAGAAAGGAGAATCGATCCAAGAATATTTCTCCATAATATCTCAATTCAAAGAACAGCTAGAAGCAATTGGAGATACTATAGATGAATATGAACTCATAATGACGACCCTTAATGGTCTCACAAGACCATGGGATGCATTCATCCAAACCATTTGTGCTAGAACGAAGAAATTAAAATTTGATAGTGTTTGGGAAGAATGCATTCAAGAAGAAACAAGAGTAGCTAACCGAGAAGCTTTACTATCAAGAGATGAATATCAAGCCCTAGATACTCACACTAAAGGAGGAAGAAAGAAGTCTTACTTCCAGAAAGAAACTCATAAAGAGTCTCACCCCCAAAAAAAATTCATGCATAAATAATCTCAACCTAAGAGATTCCAAAAGAAAGGACAAAGAAAAGAAAGAGACTTCTCGTCGTACAATGCTACCATTGTGACAATATAGGACGTATTGCGAGACATTGTCCAACTAGACGAGAAGAATACAAGAGGAAAAATAAGATGCACCATGCCCATGCAGTTGAAGATGAAGAGCCACCCGTAAAGATGATAAGAGAACGCATTGAAGACTATGTCTTAATCTCGACCCTCTCGGGATCAGTATCACCTGGAGAGGACATTTGGCTCATTGATAGTGGTGCTTCCAAGCACATGAAAGGTCAAAGAGATATACTCTCTTGCCTTTCAGAAAAGAAGTTTTCTCAGAAAGTTACACTTGGAGATGATTATCAATACCCTATCAAGGGAGTAGGAGAATCAAACTAAAAACTTAATTCAAGGACTCCAATGAAGATGAAGGACGTACTCTATGTATCAGGTTTGACAAAGAACCTACTCTCCATATCAGCTTTAAAAAAGAAAGGCTTCAGAATTTCCTTTATAGATGGAGAAGTTCTTATGTGGGCTAAGGGTAAAACCATGAAAGAAGCAATCATCATTGGAAAAGAAGAAGGTGGATTGTATAAGCTAAAGGGTCACGCAGAAGTTGCCATGACCCATGCCATTAAGAATCCATGTGAAATTTGGCATAGAATATTAGTACACATCAACTACAAGGCATTACCGTATGTATGCAAGGCAGTCATAGGTCTACCAGAACTCAAGGTTGACCATGAAGGTGTGTGTAATGGATGTGCACAAGGGAAGAATATCAAGAACCCTTTTCCGAAGAGGGATAGTAAAGTAGAAGGAGTCTTAAAACTCATTCACTCAGACGTGTGTGTCCCAATGCCATCATCCTCCATCAGTGGGTATGTATACTATGTATCTTTTATTGATGATTATTCTCACAAAACCTAGGTTTAATTTTGAAATCAAAAGATGAAGTGTTCAGTAAATTCAAGGAATTCAAAGCCTTGATAGAGAATCAATCTGAAAGATAGATCAATATACTCAGGTCAGATAATGGAGGAGAATACACCTCAAAAGAGTTTGTAAACTATTGCAAAGATGTCGGGATCAAGAGGGAGCTCACCACTCCCTACAATCCTCAACAAAATGGTGTAGTGAAAAGAAAGAACAAAACAATAATGGAAGCAGTGAAGGCCATGATCCATGATCAAGATCTTCCAATGTGATTATGGGCAGAAGCAACAAAAACAGCAGTATATGTACAAAACCACTTGTCCCACAATGCACTTGGGTTCAATACCCCTGGAGAGATGTTCTCTGGAAAGAAGCCATAAGTAAGCCATCTCAAAATATTTGGTTGCCCAGTATTTGTACACATTCTGAAAGAGAAGAGAAACAAGTTGGACCCTTCAAGAAAGAAGGGAATATTTGTTGGATACTATGAGGTCTCCAAGGCCTTCAGGGTTTATATACCAGGTCACCATCATATTGATATCAGCAAGGATGTGACCTTTTATGAAGAATAAGAACTCAAGAAATCAAGAAGATGTCAGCTTGAAGAATTATATGAAGAGGAACCTGTAGCTCCCAGAGTTGCAGAATCAGTGAGGGAGGTTCCCAGAGTTGCAGAACCAGTGAAGGAAGTCAGAGCTTCCCCTGATGAGGAAATTATAGAAGATCATGACATAGTAGAATTTCAAGAACCTCCTTAGATAACGATCTCCCGTAAGAGAAAGCCTGCTTGGGCTAGGGAGCTTATTCAAGATGGAGAGAAGTATGGTGTTTCTGAAGGAACCACGAGACAAGTGAAGAGACCTAATCCATTCTCCAGTTATATGGATTTGATGTGTGATCTCCTAAAGAAGGAGCCTACCTGCTTTGAAGAATCCATTCAGAAGAAAGAATGGGTAGATGCCATGACAGAAGAATACCAATCCATAATAAAGAATGATGTATGGGAAATAGTTCCCAGACCAAAGAGAAAGGATGTGGTGTCTTCCAAATGGATTTTCAAAATAAAACATGTTGTTTATGGAAGTATTGAGAAGTATAAAGCAAGGTTTGTCGCTCGTGGATTTTCTCAAAAGGAAGGCATTGATTATGAAGAGACATTTGCTCATGTAGCCAGATATACTTCGATTAGAACCATCATAGCCCTTGCAGCTAAGATGAAGTGGAAGTTACACCAAATGGACGTAAAGACAACTTTCCTAAATGGTGTCATCAAAGAAGAAGTGTATATAAAACAACCTCAAGGATTTGAAGTTGAAGATAGGAAGACTCATGTTTGCAAGTTGAAAAAGTCTTTGTACGGGTTGAAGCAAGCTCCTAGAGCTTGGTATGGAAGGATAGACAGTTTTCTGACGAGCTTGGGCTTTACCAAGAGTAAAGTTGATTCTAACCTCTACTTCAAGGTTATGAATGATGAGCCAGTGATATTGTTGTTGTATGTCGATGACTTATTCTTAACTAGAGAAGAAAAGCTCATCATCAAATGTAAAAATAAGCTCGTTGTAGAATTTGAGATGAAAGACATTGGCCTACTGCATTATTTCTTAGGTCTTGAGGTATGGAAGATCCCAGAGAGAATCTTCCTTAACCAAGGGAAGTATGCAGTTGAAATCCTGAAGAAATTTGATATGTTGGAGTGCAAGTCCATGAATACACCCATGGAAACTAAGCTGAAGATTTTGGTTGAAACTTCATCATACTTGATTGATGCCACGTTGTATAGATAGATCATTGGATCGTTGATGTACCTGACAAACACCAAACCAAATATATGTTTTTTTTTCGTGGACACCTTGAGTTAGTTTCTGGTAGAACCCGGACATGTTCACCTAGTTGGTGCAAAACATGTGATGAGGTACCTTAAGGGTACATTAGATTGTGGTCTCAGTTATGATGGAGATAATGACTTCAGACTGAGTGGGTACACTGATTCAGATTGGTCTGGAAGTGTCTCTGACAGGAAGAGCACTTAAAGATGTTGTTTCAATTTGGGATCAACCATGATCTCATGGCAGAGTAGGAAGCAATCAAGCATTGCTCTCAGTACAGTGGAAGCAGAATACATTGGTGTGTGTTCTGCCAGTTATGAATCCATATGGCTTCGTAAGCTGTTGAATGGTATATTCGACCTAGATATGGAAGCAACCACGATCCTATGTGATAACCAGAGCTGTATAAATATGACAGAGAATCATGTATTTCATGACAAGTCAAAACACATAGAGATCTGATATCATTACATCTGTGACATGGTGCAGAGAGGAGCCATAAAGCTCTAATATGTTAGCACAGATGAACAGGTTGTCGATGTGTTGACCAAGCCCCTATCTCATGTAAAGTTTGAGCACTTTCGAGATAAGCTTGGTATAGTCCAAAAGGACCTCCCTCGAAAGGGGGAGTAGTGTTGTGTTTCCAGCCTAGTGTTGTGATGCCAGCTTCATGTTGATGATATTCCAGCTTAATTGTTGTGATGTGTTTCCAACTTAATTGTTGTGTGGTGTTGCCAGCTTAATTGTTGTGTTGTGTTTCCAGCTTAATTGTTGTGTGGTGTTGCCATCTTAATTGTTTTGTTGTGTTTCCAGCTTACTTGTTGTGTTGTGTTTCTAGCTTAAATGTTGTGTGGTGTTGCCAGCTTAATTGTTGTGTTGTGTTGCCATATTAATTGATGTTTTGTGTTTCCATCTTAATTGTTGTGTGGTGTTGCCAGCTTAATTGTTGTGTTGTGATTCCATCTTAATTGTTGTGTGGTGTTTCCATCTTAATTGTTGTGTTGTGATTCCAGCTTAATTGTTGTGTGGTGTTTCCAGCTTAATTGTTGTGTTGTGATTCCAGCTTAATTGTTGTGTGGTGTTGCCAGCTTAATTGTTGTGTTGAGATTCCAGCTTAATTGTTGTGTGGTGTTGCTATCTTAATTGTTGTGATGATGTGCCAGCTTAATTGTTGTGATGATGTGCCATCTTAATTGTTGTGATGTTGTGCTAGCTTAATTGTTGTGATGATGTGCCAACTTAATTGTTGTGATGATGTGCCAGCCTCGTGTTGTGACGATGTGACTAGCCTCGTGTTGTAATGGTGATTTATTAGTTTCATACTAATCCATGTTGATGCAGATGATGATATCATTCCATCTCTCCATTGTGAATGATGATGTTGATGATGATAAAACTTCTGATGATTTATAGATACGCCAATCAGTGTTCCAAGATGTTGTTGATGATGATGGCCTCTCTCTCGCTTGATGTTGTTGTAGAATACCCTTCTTGTTAAGGGGAATGTTGAAATATTGTAAATGCAAAGAGTATTCTAATTATTGTTGATGTATTATTCATTAGATCAATCCCCTTTTGCGGATTGATCATGTCGGGTATTGTAAATGACCAAATCCCCTTTTATGGATTGGTCAAACCCTGATTGTAATGGGCAAAATAACAAGTCAACCCCAGAATATATTAAAGGTGGTTATAACCACCCAGAATAAGAAGTCGTTCTTGCCAGTGAAAAGCACCTCCGTCCACATGTGCCAGATTGTATAAATAAAGAGGCTAGCACCTCATTTGGACACACACTCACTTGTTCATCATTGAACAAGTTTGGAGCTGCAGTTGGAGAAGAAAGAAGAGAGAGAGAGGTGCATTCTTGGGAGAGGACTTTCTATACTTGTTAGAGTTATCTCTTGTCATTGTATTGTCTATCTATATTAAGGAAGTTTTTATTGGGTTTTCTCCCCCGTGAGGGTTTCCCAAGATAAATGATGTGTCTCTTGTGATTGTGTATTTCTCAGTGATCTTATCTATGCTATTGTTATATAGTGAAATGAAAAGAAACCTAATAAAAACTTAAACCTTAACAATTGTATTGTGATCATAACATCACAATGCATATTGGAAATCTTGTACAGAACAACGATATCCCCAATCACTTGATTTGATTTATGATAATGACCCATAGGTTATGTTATTTATAGCTTCAATATCTAACCAAATTCCTTGAAATTGGGAGGATTTTTTCCACATATAATCGTTGGTTGTTTGAGTTGACTCCATCAAATCCATGTTGTCTAGTCAGCTCGACAAGGATGCTCGACCTGACCGTCCATGCATCCAACTTGTATTCAATTTCTTGGTTGTTCAATCCATCTACCGACTATCTTCAACCACTGGTCAACTGTCCAACCGACATACTTGTTGGCTACTCGATCGAATAATGTAGAGATCTGGTCAATCACTCGACCAACTGTTTCCAGATGTAGGTTGACTACCCAACTGACCGATTCTAGGAGAAGTGTGATGAACCATCAAATATGTGATGTTCCAACACCCCCCCATCAGCACACAACTCTAGAGATTCAGGAGGTGAAATTATGTCAACATGACACCCCCCATAATTGCAGCTTCCTAAATCCAAAGCATTGTATGAAGCTTGATAAATGTGGCTTTAGATAAGGGCTTAGTGAAAATATCAACAACCTAATCATATGTTCTGCAATATTCAAGAGAGACAATGTTCTCATGAACCAATTGTCTGAAATAGTGAGCATGGAGCTCAACATGCTTCATCTTACTGTGGGAAACATGATTGTCAGCAACCTGTATAGCACTTTGATTGTCATAGTAGATTGTATTCGAGGTATGAACAAGAAGGCAGAGTTTATCCAGAAGTTAGCAAATATAGACTTCCTATGTACCTGCATGAATGACGACAAGGTATTATACTTCTATAGTTGACAAAGGAGACTACCTTATGTTTCTTTCACGACCACACCAACAGTCCAGTGTTGAAGCAAAACACATAGCCAAAATTGGACTTCTGATCATCATTATCGCCAGCCCAATTAGAGTTGGTGAAGCTGACCATCGAATATGAACTTCGACAATACTTGATACCAAAATGAGTGGTACCCTTGAGATAACAAACAATTTGTATGACTATTTTCCAGTGGCTTTATCTGGGTCCTGCATAAACTAAGAAACCACACTAACAAAAAAGGAAATGTCAGTTCAACTATGAGTAAGATAAATAATATTTTCAACTAGTTTTCGATCAAGTGTAGCATTGAATTTGTGAGACCAAATTGAAAAGGAGTAAAATCGGGCTTACAATTAGCCATCTTAAAACATGTCAAAAAATTCATTACATATTTAGATTGAGAAATGAAAAACCATCACATAGTGGTAATACTTAAAGACCCAAAAAATAATGCAGAGTACCAAGATATTTCATGTCAAAAGAGTCAGCAAGTTGGTTCTTCAATCTAAGAATGAGATCATTGTTATTGCGAGTAATGACAAGGTCATCAACATATACAAAAACAATCAAAGTTTCTCCATTGGTCTGAAGTATATACAAGTTGTGATCAGATTCACAACGTTTGAAACCAAGTCAAAGAAATAAATTGTCGATCTTAGCATACCAAGCTCAAGGAGCCTACTTCAAACCATAAAGAGACTTCTTGAGTTAAAAAAACATGTTAGAATCTGTCACAAAACTAGGAGTTTGTTCCACGAAAATTACTTCAGATTGGTCTCCATGAAGAAAAGCACTCTTCACATCCATTTGATGGATTTTCCATCCAAAACAAGAAGGAAGGGAAAGAATCGGTCGTACAGATTTCATCTTTACGACAGGGGAAAAGTTATCAATGTAATCGATACCTTTTTGTTGAGAAAATCCCTTGGAAACCAAACAAGATTTATGATGTTCAAAAACACCTTCAGAGGTAAATTTGTTCCTTTAAACCCATCAACACTTCACAATATTATTTCTTTGTGGTTGGGGAACTAAGCCCCAAGTGTTATTATTCGACAAAGAATCAATTTCTATCTACATAGCTTGTTCCCATTCAGGTCATCCTTGGGCATCCGACTAGGTAAGAGGATCAGAAATTCCAAGTACATGAGATAGTAATGCAATGTTGGCATGTTGCTTTTGACTTCGAGTTTGTCATCTGGAGGAAATATCATTAATATCAAGTCTAGTCAATTCAACTTTCTTAGCATTCCATCTAGGTAGAAAAGAAATGGGTGAACTATTTTTCATTGTAGCAGGTCAATCATAAATCGGAACAATTCCAGTCGATGGATATGGTGGACCAATTGAAACAGATATTGACGAACTAATCGACTCAAAGGTCAACAATCTAGTTGAAACAAGAACATAGTTCGATCATCTAGTTGAAGAGTTGTAAAAAGGAACAGGAGAAATAGAGTTGGAAACAACATCAAGGTGATCATCATGTAGCAATCTAGAAGAGGCATTCAACAACTTGATGTCAAAATAATTCTCATCAAACCATAGATTTTGTCTGATAATGTTTTGTCGTTTAACAAGATCAAATAGTCGATAGGATTTAGACTCTTCAAAGTATCCCATCATGATGCAAGCATCACTCTTTGCATCCAAATTCTTTCTGCAATCATCAGAAATATGAGCCCAAGAAACACATCTAAACACATGAAGGTGGTTGACTAAAGGATTCTTTCCACACCAGCATTTGGCTAGAGCCATTGAACAAACAACTTGAGTTGAGATGTGGTTGAGCAGATAGTTTTCACAATATACTACTTCAACCCAGAAGCGAGAAGGAATATCTTTGGCCTGCAAAAGACATCTATCTATTTTGACTAATGCCTGATTATTTCATTTTGTGACTCTATTCTATTGAGCTGTGTGAGGAACCAATCATTGCCAGTCAATACTAGATCAAACCAGATATTCTACAAAAGGTCGATTGACATACTCACCACCATTGTCTAATATCAGGAACTTGATGGGTCAGCCACATTGCTTTTCAGCAAAGGCTCTAAATTCTTTGAACTTTTCAAAGAAAAGATTCTTACTCTTCAGAAAATAAACCCAAGTGAAACGAGAGAGATCATCAATGAAATTCAAGATATACCTTGTACCTACCAAGGAAGGTAGATTGATGTAGCAAAAAAACATTGTGAACCAACTCCATGAGGTTTTGTGCTCACCATGATTTTCCAAAGTCAAAGGGTGCATGATGATGCTTTCCAAGCACACAACCTTTACAAACTCCATCAGGTGGAAATAATTTAGGTAGATCAACAACTATGTTATGAGTTACCATCGACTACAGACTTCAAAAATTTAGGTGTTCAAATCATTCATGCCAAGTTTGACTTCGCTCATCAGTGTGAGAAACAAGAGCATTATGTTTGGGTCCAGTCATGTCATGGAATTTATAAAACCTGTCTTTTGGATCAAGAAACCCTTTGGAAACAATCAACTAACCTTACTTCAAATCTCTAACAAAGAACCAATCTGGCCAAAACTACACAATCTTACCTATATGTGTCAGCTGAGAAACAGACAACAAATTGTCATTGATATTTGGCACATGATAGATGTTGACAATTCTCCCATGTCGACAAGAAACATCACTCTGAATAGCAATATCGAGAGAAAAATCATCGACAACATAAATCTTCCTCTCCTCAACTTCATTCAAGGATTGAACAATGAATCATCCTCAGTCATATGATGAGTGCACCCAGATTTGACTACCCATTCATTCTGCATAGAATGAGATAGCGAGGCTTGAGAAGTTCTGGCTTTGAAGGTGAAATTATCAGCGGGTCAACGAACAATGAACATGTCTCCTTCAAGGCATTTGACCTTCTCCTCTAAATCATATCTCTTCTTGTAGCATATCTTCTCCACATGTTTAGTCTTTCCAAAGTACTGACATATCTTCTTCTTTCGAATTTGACATTGTGCATTTGTTTTCCCCTTAGTTTTCTAGTCAAGGCATCTAGTTCTCTATGTAGGGGTATCAAACCATCCTCTTTCCCTGTGATTCAACTTTCCCTTTCCCTTGAGCAAGTGGGATTGATGTTTAACACCAATATTACCTTCTTCAAGTAGTATGTGTTGATCATATATCAAAACACCACAGAAAGCATCAAAGGTGTAATCCTTACCATCTTCCTTGTGTGCCTACCAATTGGAGTGGAAAGTCAAAATGAACACATCAAATGGTATTCTCAAATTCATCAGGACCAGCTCAATGAGTTTTCTATATTTCTTTTGATAATTCCTTCCACATTCTCCCAATTTCAACTGAATTCCTTTACATGCACCAAATAGTCCTCCATTATGTCAAAAGAATGAGGATCGAGAGAGATCAACTCTTTCTCCACTTGCATGATGTGGCTTACATCGACTCTGTCAAACAACAAATTCATCTTCTTCTAGACTTGATGAGGGAATTCAATTCCATTGATGTGAAAATGAATCTTCCACAAGATATAGGTTGTGATGACCCCTACAACCTCATCCTTATTTCCATCAATAGCAAACTTTTCATGATCGTATGTTAGATCTGGAATCGTAGTCTTCATATATTTTCATTGTTCATTACTGTTTAGTAGGGTTTCCATGTCTGGTTCCCATACTGCATAATTTTATCCATTCATAATTATAGGATCAATATTTGAATCCATATTCGATATCTAGATAGAACATATATGTTTCAACAAGTTACAAACTACAAACCATCGGCTCAGATTCAATCACACAACAAATCAGACTTAGCAAGGTTTGCATACAATCGGAGAGATTTCAAATCATTGGCTCCGATACCATGTTGGGGATTAGGTGTAACCTTATATGAAATAGACAAACAATATTGTAGATAATCGAAGAGGAAATAAGATTTTGAAGACAAAAGGTGGTGTCTAAAGACACTATTATAGCACTTAAGCACAACACATTGTGATCATAACATCACAATGCATATTGGACATCTTTTACACAAAAACGATATCACCAATCACTTAATCCACTTGATCTGATCTATGATAATGACCAATAGGATTTGTTATTTATAGCTTCAATATCTAACCTACTTCCTTGAAATTGGGAGGATCTTATCCACATATAATCATCGGTTGTTTGAGTTGACTTTGTCCATTCTGCATTGTCTGGTCAGATCGATAAGGATGCTCGACCTAACCATCCATAGATCCAACTCGTAGCCTATTGCTCGACTAGGTGATCCACTGAATGACTATCTTCACATGTTGGTCGATTGTCTGACCGAAAGAATTGTTGACTACTCAACCTAATAATGTATAGATCCGGTCAATCGCTCTATCAACTATTTCTATATGTAGGTCAACTACACAACCAAATGATTCTAGAAGAAGTGTGATGAACCATCATAACTTTATGTTCCAACACAAATCACCTATAAAATATTTATGCTACCCTATGTCCAAATGATTCACTTCACCTT
Organism: Picea engelmannii; assembly: GCA_009831015.1. Classification (NCBI taxonomy): domain Eukaryota; kingdom Viridiplantae; phylum Streptophyta; class Pinopsida; order Pinales; family Pinaceae; genus Picea; species Picea engelmannii. The sequence continues at coordinate 710,758 of ML783406.1, read as the reverse complement.
AAAACCTTTGGGGACCCAAAATGGATTCATTCTGGATTCAATACAGTCTATGCAATCTCCCAAAAAAAATACCTAAACATGTTTGAGGAGAACCCAAACATATAAAAAGAAAAAAGAAAAAACTTCCACCTAAAGGAGAGACAAGAATACAAATAGAACCCCTAAAGCCAAAGCTTGAAACTTTCCAGATGAATGCAAACCTTCGTAAGATTAAAATATTCATAACCTTCCAACACTAGAATACCCATAATTGATTATTTATGTGCCCTATAATGTCTATGTTGCTACCCCATAGAAGAATCCTTCTCAAAATCAATGAGAATTCAAACAAAAGAAATGAAAATCTCCCAGGAGGAGAGACAAGGACACAAACATAACTCCTAGATTATGTGATTGATTCAATCTAGGTGAATGCGAGCTTCCCTAGACTAGAAGAAGGCACAGGAAGGGGATTACCTACAATTCTAAAGGAAATTGAAAACATACATAGCACCCCAATAAAAGAAATTGAACTCACCAAATCTCCACATAGATCTTATAACCAAGGTATCCACTGTCAAATTCCATACTAAGGAACCATAATTCCACCTTGATGAGGGAAAATTCCTTCCATGGGTTCAAAACTGTGCAAAGCCAAGATCCTGGGCATGTGAATAGGTGTCTCAAGTCTCTTCTCATTAGTCACTCTACTATATGATTTTGCTACCTTGTTGTGTGCCATGTGAATCTTTAAATGTGTGCTACATGCCTTGGTCCTCATATTAAAATAATTAATGAATGGGTTGAATGGAATCTTTACCATTGATATCGATGACCCCTTATTTTAGGGATTAGGATTGATCAGAAAAACCATTTGTTAAATGATTATTCTCTCATAGCACAAGAAAGAACTTTATTGTGGTGAATTTAAGTGATTCTTGTTTTGCTCAAGCTAGCACTCATGCTAATAAATTATCAATTGGGGTAGTGTTTGATATCATATTGTTGATGATAGCCTCTGAATCTCCCATCATTATCAAATACTGGATGTGAGAATCGTTGGCTACCCTTGGGCCTTGCAATAAGGCATAGGATTATATTGACTCGATCTTCAACTCAAAATAATACCTTAATTGGGCCTTAGTCGGGCCCTAAATCATCGCTTCTTGAATCAAAACATATATATCCATATTGTAGGAACATCTCCTATCAAACATGTTATACTTTTATATGAACTTAATGATAAGATCACTCGAATAACTTATCTTCCAAATTCCAACACCAAGTACCTAACCATCCAAAATGTATGTATGTTTTATTAACCTTCAATTGCTTTTGATACATTTTTGAAAGGTAGCTTACTTTCCCATAAACACTACATGAGGTAAGATCAAAACAATGCAACTCATGGCCAACTCGATGAAAGTAATGGCACTATTCAGGTACTTCACAAAATATTTCAAGATCACCCATCTTATCATCATCAACACCATCCTTATCCTCAAGTTCCTTCTTCCTAACTCCATCATCAATTGTATGCATTTGTAAATCATCATCAAGAAAGCCTATGCTAACAAATATGATAGGTTTGGAATAATGAGGAATATGAAAGAAGTCAAAGTTATTATGTTCATACCATAAGCCATGTTTTTTCCTCTTGAACTACAACTCTTCCCAAGGTTTGACAACTTGACTTGGAAAGGCAATTTTAGTAAGTGATTGGCAATCCTTCTTGTTTTCCTCATCCATGTCTTCCTTCAATGTTTCACTAGATTCTTTTTCATCAAACTAAAGGAACTCCAACTTATAATTGTTGAGCCCAAAGTTATTCTCTTACTCAATGGCGTTATCATTAAGTGACTTCAATGCCCAAGTCAAAAACATGGATTATGCTTGAAGCATACTCACCTTTTTGTACATTAATTGTAAGCAAGAAAGAGCATTAGTGAGAGTTCCATTGGTCATGGGAATTCTTGATCCTGGACTTGTGGTTATCAATGTTTACAAAAAAGTAAGCATTCCTTTGATTCCTACCATTATCTAGAACTAAATATGCAAAAAGACTCATAATACCCAAAAACTTCTAAAACCCCTTTATGGACCCCCTTGTTCAATTTCAGGTGGGTTTTACAAAAACTTTCTTTAAAAATAAAGCATTGAACCTTCAACTTTGACCTCCAAAAAAAAAATTGACTTCCAAAAGATGGACTCATACAAGGCCTCCTATGAATTCAAATTTTATGAAGGTTCGTTTACATAATTCAATTGACCTTTTAGAAAAATGCCTTGAATAATGAGATTTTTGCAACTCCACCCTTTATCCCCAAAGAATTAAAGAGAGACTTAGACTACAAAAACCCAAACTTTAGGGATAGAATCAAACTTGACATAAAATAGTTCCAAATACTTTGTAGAATTGCAAAACAAAAATTGTAAGTGACCTTTCAAATTATGTAAAATACTTCAAAGTTTTTTGTCGATTTACCTTCTAGTGCAAATTGTTTTATCCATTTGCTTGCCCTCTTTCTATTAGAGTGCTTGATTCTTTAGATGAGAGTGCTTTAAGTTGTTTTATATGCATGTGTTTGTTTCCATAAAAGGGAAATATAATTAAAATGCAACAATTGTTACCATGTCACACACAAGGCTCCTTAGACTCCCTTATTCAATTTCAGGTAGGTCTAGGACACAAGACAAAAATTAAATTTTATTAAGTATTGAAATACCAAAAAATAAATATCTATTATTAACTCTAAAAAATGTGGGTTGAAACTAAAGAGCCTTATGTTTTGAAAAAAACAAAATACTGGCCTCAACACCTTATTACACTTCTTGAGTCATAAGTGAAGCTCTCGAAATCGAAAAACATCCTAACGATTTTAACAGTGAAGACGGGTATAAACTTAGCCAATCGTGGAAACTTGTCATTCATCACATCAGACAAACAAACTAAACTTTCTTATGGCTTTCATGTGCCACCCTTTCCTCATCTGTTACTGCAACCCTACCCCCCCACACCCCCCTCTCCCTCATCTTTCTCATCATTCCATTCTCTAATCAATAAAAAAAAATATCATCATAAATCTATAATTTTCAATTTAATCATCTTAAATCCATGATTTTTAATTAATTTTCAATTATTCTTATTCCTAGCCTCTAATTAATTCTAATTATTATGTAATTAGTATTAATGATATAATTTAATTAGTACTAATTATATAATTAATAATTATTACTAACAAACTATTTATTTTTTTTATTAAATTTATTATCCAACTTTTCATCTTTTCACACATTCCCTTCTTTAACCGATTTTCTACCTTCCTCAATATTTAACCTCTAACTAATTCCAATAATTAATTACTCTTAATTATATTATTAATTAACAATTATTATTGATTAATTATCCTCTTAGTTTATAATTTGACTTTTTATACATTAATAACTCTCTTTTTCAATTATATTTGAGTTACTACCCCCAACTAATTTCAATTAATTAATTATTATTAACTATATTATTATTTAATAATTATTATTAACTATAATATTATTTAATAATTATTATTGATAAACTATATTATTATTTAATAATTAGTATTGATTAAATATTCTCTTAGCTTTAAAATTTAACCCTTCATTATATATCTATTAATAATAATAAAATTACTCTATTTTTTCTTCACCTTTGTATACCTTCTACCTTAGCACTCTTTTCATACTTATTGCTTCAACAATCCCTGATGATGGGTGGAGTGTCCACTTGAAACTTTGGATGTTTCAAAAACTCCATACACAGTTTATTTCCAAAATTACAAACTACATTGAAAACAAGTATCCAAGATCAAAACAACTTTTTGATAACAACAATGTTACAATGCCAAGCGAGGAATATAATCGGGGTGATGGCAACAAAGATTGATTTGTAAATCCTTTGTTTCAGCGTTTATATTGTGGATGTGTCATTTTATTGTGGGTATCTATAATGGCCAATTATGTTTTTTTTTCTTCATTTTATAATTATGTTGGATATGAAAAGTTAACAACCATTTACAACCACTCTATTGAAAACACATTAAACAGTACAAGCATAAGATGTGGTTTTGATATATTTTTATTGTCATATTTATTGTTTATTATAGCAAATTTATGTCGTATTATATTAACATATGTTTATGTTAACCTTTGAATTACTAAGCATTAATTGAGATATCACAAAGTTGGTGATGTACAGTAGTAAATTATTATTTTAAATTATATTTTATTTAACAAAAAAATGAAGATATTAAAAAATCAAACCTCAGAATTTGTTTTGTTTGAAAAAATCAAAATTCAAATAAATATATACTTACTTTGATGGAACTTCTAAAGACAATTCCAACAAAATAACTTCATGCAACATCTATGAGTTTTGAAACCACACTTGTGGTGTTGGCATTACCAACTTTGATAGCATTCCCAACCTTAACTAGTGCAACTATCTTGGCCTTCATCTATTCCACTTCATCATTTAGTTTTGTAATCATATAAACTTATAGTAATCATTATTTTTGCATTCTCTTTGAAATAAGTGTCAATATAGGAAGGACATGCAAATTCTAAAAGAGTTTTTTTTCTAGAGCCTAGTCAAAATTAAGGATATTTTAATGATCCATACTTATCTAAAAGTATAGAAACCTTTGCAATTTTACTAATTCTTAAAATACTACTTATAAAATGTTTGGTGATATTCTTTTTTAATAGAAGATACATAAAGTTAGTATTAGCCTAAAGAAATTGTGAAACCATTTCATCGAAAGTGTATAGATCATTGAAATGCATTATTGTTCTTTATATTTAGTATTTTAAATTTAATTGAATAAATTTCATATATTATAATAGTTGGATAATATAAATTAATAAAATCTTTGGAAAAAATAAATATTAATAAAATATAATAATTTTGATTTTAGTAAACAATTATATTATAACTTTGTCTTGTAATTTTTGAATAATAAAAATTTAAAAAATAACATTATTATTACATCATTATCATTATTATTATTATTATTATTAAATAGTTATATTATAATGTTATTATTAGTATATATGAAAAATACATAACTATTCAAATCACAATCATTTCACTCATCATATTTAAGTATTTTTGTTTCTAAACATGTTTAATCAACATATTGTATCTTGTTGGCCAACAAACAATTCACCTTAAAGAAGAGTTAAACATTATATGACATTAATGGTTATAACTTTTTACACTCACAATCCAAATTAAATGATTTCAAAAAAGTAAAGTTAAACATTATATTGCAACTGTAAATTTAAATGAGTGATATATCTCAAATTTAACTTAAAAATAGAGAAATCATTAGCAATGTTAATCATTAGCATAATTATAATACATTTTATAAATCAAATAACAACCACAATATTATATGAAAAACATAATATACATGAGCGATATACATATGAAAATACATGTCAAACATACATCTCAACATAATTTGCAATAAACATGTCATGTATACATCTCAACTCAAATATAAAACAATCAATATACATGTCAATCAATGCCACTACTAGCTAGGTTCACCACCAGAGCCAAATGTATCAGTGTCTTTGCTACCAAAGGTAGAGGGTCTATCAATAATAACATTAGAAAAAAAAAATGACAAAAGTGCACTACCAAATGTCTCTCTATCAAGATCTTCAACCTGTGCAGCAGTACCCGATGTGAGCATAGAGTCCAAAGCATCAATATCTTGTGACACGTGTAGAGGAGGAGGAGGAGGATCGGACATGGATGTAGGTTCAAACACATGTGGAGGGGAAGGAGGAGGAGGATTGGTGGATGGTGCAGTCGATTCATATGGAGGAGAAGCAGGAGGAGGAAAACCATGTGGTGGAGTAGAGGATGCGGATGGTTATGTTGATGAGTCAGATGGAGTAGGATCATGAGCAAGACCCCTCAACCTCTTGATGAGGTTGACGGCACTGAAAATATGATGCATCAACAATGTCATGTCACGAGGCAGAATCCTCCATATCATAGAGAGATCATGTAGCCATACTATGTCTCTAATCGGTGGATATACCACTTCGTGACTAATCATGACACTGCATAGTTGATCCACCACCTCTATTTGAACTCTCTGATCTAGCTTGCATGGCATGCTAGGTCTCTGTACTACAGGCTAGTCCTATCCCTCCTCCATCTCCTCATCTTGTTGGGGAGGATCATCCCCAAAATATGTGCCAATATGTTAAGAACCTGAATAGATATGCAAATATAGTCACCACAAATACTGAATACACAGTAGATCCACAAAGCAAGATAGAAGAAACCACACTTTATTGTTACCAGACCCTTGAGGTAGGGCAACACTATACAATGGATCCTATTATGGAAGGGATCCTCTCATGTTCACTTGCCTCTTCGAGGGGGCATCCTCCTATTGATCTACCGCTCCAAATACAATAATTCTCTTCTGATCCCATTACATTGCTTGAACCCCTTTATATAGTGCTACCATCACCTAAGAACATTCTAGAAGAGGAATATTCTAGAAGTAGAACCTTCTAAGAAGTCCTCTTATATTTATTATATCTAACTACCCATTTATTATGTCTAACTACCATAGTGAGCCTTATTTAATAATATAGTGGACCTAGTCCACCTTACATTGAATGAACTCCACTATTATAACTATGGGCCCTCTGGGGCCCCCCACTACCTCTCTAGCTACCTAACATTCCATCCCCCTTATGAAATCATTGTCCTCAACGCTTGATGTACAACCATATACCAGGGTCCCATGGATAAGTGTGGACCATAGTGCTGAAGTAGACTAGAGAACTAAGGTCCCATGGAGAAATGAAAATCATCATGCTGAAGTAGTCCAACATCGATTGTGAATTGGAGTCCTATGCCCAAGTGTTCATGTGAACTCCACATGAAATATATCTTAACCCAAGAACAACTGAAAATGATACTCCAAAGATCTACATTGATCATGGGGATCCAAATATGTAGATCCCTCCATATCCCCAAACTCATTTGAATAACATACTAGTACTGAAGAACACTGAAAAATAGTGTGCATAGAGGACGTTGGACTTCTCTCCATAATGTTCTCTATATGAGGTGAAGGAGATTCATCAAATAGAAGATGGAAGTGGTTGTCATCCCAGAAATGGAAACTATCCATATACCAATCATCACAATCGTCCTCCAAAGCATACCAAGAACACACTTCTTGATGATATTCATTCATGATGTCTGCCATAAGAAATCTCTCCTGCACGCTATCCAATGAATCTTGGATACTACGAAAACTATCATTGAGGCCATCTGCAAGGTCATGGAATCTATCATGCAATGTGACACACCATTGGGCTTTGAATTCTTCGGTAATATGTAGAATTTATTTGAGGGTTTGAGAAGAAATAGCCATCTAAGAACCCTAAGAAATCTGTAGTCCTGCCACCATCATGAAAAAACCCAAAAAATAGAACAATAAATCACTGCAGAAAATCGCGATGTTTTCCCGAAAAACCCTGAAAAACTGTTGAATTTAAAATGCTCATAACTTCACTTCCCGTACTCGGTTTCGGCTTCTTTTTTTTTTGAAATTGAGTAAAATTGTGGGAGGAACTCAGATATGTAATTTTTTTAGGCAAATTCTTCCTCTATATGCTACATAAATAAATAAAAATCGCGCCACCGTTTGCGGAAAAAACCCTGAAAATTTGCAGATTTTAAAACTTCAATATCTTGACTACCCAGACTCCGCTTCATACGAATTTTTTTTTTCAACTTGGGTGTTTTTCTGAGAGGAAATTCGATCTACAACCTGTTTTTGCAAATTTTTCACAGAAATATACCGAAAATTTCTGGAATGTCGCGGCCCTCTTTTTTCTTTTCCGAAAAAAAAAAAAAATCTGTAAAAATAAAAAATATTTGCCCACAATGTCTTCCAATGAAAGTGCTCTGATACCAATTGTTAAGAACCAAAGAGTGAATACAAAAGCACCATAACAGATATACAAGAACAATATGCAAAATCTTCTTTATTACTATCAAACCCTTGAGGTAGGGCAACACCATACAATAGATCATATTACGGAAGAGATCCTCTCTTGTTCACTTGCCTCTTCAAGGGGGCATCCTCCTATTGAGCTACCGCTCCAAATACAATACTTCTAGAAGTAGAACCTTCTAAGAAGCCCTCTTACATTTATTATATCTAACTACCCATTTATTATGTCTAACTACCATAGTGAGCCTTATTTAATAATATAGTGGACCTAGTACACCTTACATTGAATGACCTCCACTATTATAACTATGGACCCTCCGGGCCCCCCCACTACCTCTCTAGCTACCTAACACAATAGCTACAAAAAAAATAGATAATAATAATAAGATAATTGAAACAAAATGTCACAATAAATTAAATGTGCATTAAATAAGACACAAAAATATGCAACAAATTTATCAAAACATAACAATAATATTAACTCTCTCATCTGGTGGCTCGACTGTTGTAAATTGGATGTTTGGACATCCTCTCCAATCCATCCCCACATACTACTATACAATATCGAGGACAGGATTGTCCCCACTAGCCAATAAATCACATACATCCCTACTGACTGGAGTAATGGGAAACTCGAGTTGTCCCTTCTCGGGCAACAAATTCCCCCACATGCGCATACATGCATTAAGCATAGGCCTAATAGAAAATTGGGTTACTACTAGCTGAGTGTTGTTGGGGAAAAACACCCTACGAACTAGCAAATAGAGTTCAGACTTTGCATGCAGATATGACCGAATAGAAATTACTCTCTACCTTCATCCCTAGATTTAAATCCCCTTTTCTTAGTAAATGCATGGAAAGATCAACCTACCTCATTACCGGTGTTTGATGTCGATCCTCCATTGTGCTTGATTACTTGTTCGCAATGCTCCTTCCAAAGCTGACCTGCATTCAAGACGAGCAACAACTATGCATGCATACTACTTATATACTAACGGGTTAGAAATCAAACATAAACTAATCAAACCATAAAAAGTTCATGAATTGGGACGGGAAAAGCATTCTCTTTATTACTTAAAATGAGTCAACTTACAAAAGTTGAGACTGGCCACCGCTCCTTGAACCTGATCTTGGGCTCCTCTTCTTCTGTCCCTCAACTGCTTTGCTTTAAATCAACTTTGGCATTAGGAAAGGCTAAAGGGTTGGGACAATGGAATACGTAAATGGGCAGAGTTTCTTTGCTATATGTTTCCTCCTCCAAATGGTACCCCTACCCCTTCTTTTATAGGCTAGAAGGAGGTAGGTATTTGGACGAACCCTCAGCCATGCATGGCCGAGAGTTTCAGTTAACTCACCCATAGCTTTTTGTTCCATCGACAACTTTCCTTTTTTCATGCTTTTGTCAGTCCACGCGGGCTGTTTTGGGTCAGCCAGCGTGTACATGCGTGCAGTAGTGAGTTAGGGCGTGTGGGCCTTTATTCAAGAGGATTTTCAAAGAGTTGTTCAGCAGTGTTTTTGGCAAAGAAAGGATATGAGTTGGCCTGATGCCAGGTAAGCATGTGTGGTGCAATTTAGGGTTATAACACCGCGTGGCATGAACCCTCTCAAAAAATAGTGTAAATAACTCTGACGTGAATGGGAAGAATCTCATACCATTTAAAATGACATGGCGGTGATCTAATGCAAAACAAAATTGCCTCAAAAAAATCTCTAACCAACTAATGCACCGGTAATCAAAGTTATAGTGTGACAGTGTTGATATAATAAGACATAAGCACCTAACCTCCTCTCTATCAAATGAACATATTTTCATCTTACCACCAGGTACCTAGAACTCCGAAGAGGAATGAATGTTTGGACGAACATATCTCTGCATATATGTCAGTTGAGTCTCTCGTGCAGCACCCTATGGTAACTTAGGGAACTAGGGAAAAGCCTCCCCCCTCCTAGACAACCCATTAATGAAATAAGCATCCTCCTCTGTTGGATGATACCATAGATCAGGACTGACCCTGAACCCATGTCGCCCATGATCCCAATTATGAATCAACTACAATAACAATGAAGATTCCCCTCTAAGGGATGTACCATCCTGATCAACCTTGAGGAGGCCAACATCTAGCAAAAGGGCATGTGTCTATTGTGAAATAGGGCAAGGGAACAACTCCCTCTTCCTCTCCCTGGCCTCCCAGCCACGTACAAATGTGTGTGTCTTGACCTATTGTTGTTGATGCTCCTCCTCCTCTTGTACTTATCATCGTATGTGATTCACATACAAATTTGTTAGGCACATATATATATTTCAAAAAAAAAAAAAATGAAATTATAAAACACACACATATATAAATAACTTGTATTTAAAAAAATCTAAAATTAATTTTTTTTTACAAAAAAATATTAAAAAGTAACAGGTGTGCCTAAAACAGAACCTGCGCCCCACCTCTGGTCCTTTATATTAGACAAACAACATCGCCATGCAGTATTGTTACTAACACGCACCAGTGCACCACGTTTCTTGTCACACCACTATTTATTTTAGTAGTTCGTCCCATAAAAAGCATTGCACCCTTAAATTCTGAAATAATCGCCCTAGTGTTGTGCTTTTTATAGCACCGGTGCATTTGTTGTACCTAAAGGAACCACTAGGTTAAATTGTTTCATTGCAACTTAAGTGGTGTGATGTGTTAATATGAATGCATCGGTGCTATCGTGTTATTGTAGCACCAGCATTATGCTTTGTGGTACGTTGGGTTGTATATAGCATTGGTAACAGGGCATCCAATGAATTGCCTCGGCTTGAAGTAGTACAATATTTTCTTGATGCGGTTATTTTTGAAGGAATAATTTATACTTGTGATATATGGATAAATGTAATGAAGTAGACCAAGCTTAATTCTACATGTGAGTGAAAGATGAGGATAAGGAGAGATATTAGGGATGAGGATCTCATGGATTGAGTTGAGAGATTTAAGGGGATATTGTGGAGATGGTTATGGATATGATGTGATCAAATTACCTAATTAAGACTTAGTAGTTATGGTCACCTATGGGTATATAAAGAGACCATTTTTACAATAGAATGTACACACTGGAATGTTATGATGTAATATAGTTTTTCCCCCTCGAGAGTTTCTTGAGTATAATTATCGGTGTCCCTTGCTTATTTATATGTTTAGTGTTAATGTTGTTTCTCTTTAAAACCAACATTTCATATCAGAGCCAAAGGTGAGAAGTTCATATCGATGTATTTTATCGTAAGTGTTGTTGTCAACTGCCAAAAGAATGCAAAGGTTGGAGCACAAGGTTTGAATGTTGATCGTGTTCACTAGAATAAGATGACTACCCATTGTAATTTCCATCAGATATCTACGTGAGAAAATGTCACCAAGAAGAGGAACCCAAGATCTGGAAGACTCATTCACAAAAAAAAAAAACTGGAGGGAATCAACGAAAGGAAACTAGCGAAGGAGGAATTTCGTTGATCGTGGAGGTGTTGAGAAGCAAAACATGGCGAGAATGCCTTGTCTACATTAGAGCATGGTGATTGGGTGCTTTGGTGGCTTGCAGTCTACCGTTATTGGCGTCGGTGGTAGAATATAAGGAATATGGTACGGGATCCAAGATAGAGGTCAGTGTTGGAAGGAAAGACATCATAGAGAGGTATAGAAGTTTCATTGTCGTGTATAACATATATGTTGGTGAGTAGATACGCGTGAGAGAATTGTTAATGCCTATTTTTTTATGGTCAATTGATATTAATCCTCTTGAAATAACCATAAATGTGGAGCATAACAAGGAGAAATTCAGTCTCTTTTATTTGTCTTTTGAAATACACTATGAGCACATCGTTTGCTTAAGTGCAGAAGTTTGAATCTATTTTTTGTTTTTCATTTAGGAAATCATGACTATGCCAAGAAAGTTCGTGAAAATATTATAATTAAGGTTAATGGAATCGACAGAAGTGCAAAGGATTGGATATATGTTGCGGATCAATTTGTGGAATTCCTAGACTTAGGTGCCCATCAGGAGTGTCGAGCATGGTATGCCCGAGGACAGAAGGAGTGTTACCAGTGAGTTTCCACTATCTCCGAGATCACAGATGAGCAGGAGGATGGATGGCCCAAATAGCTACAAATTTGTGTTGATCATTGACCATGTGAAGTGACCAGTTGAAGTGTCCAGGTGACAGGTGAGGTGGTGTAGCACCCATACAACATCAAAGCCCATAACGGCAAGGACCCTTTGATCTCCCATGACAAGAGGTTGGGTCTCGATATCCAATCTGCTCAGGTTGGCGATGGATTGCCCGTGGAGTTCGATAGATCATTGAATCATGATGAGTTTATGGAATCCTTGTGGACTAATATGATACTACACGTTGAGGATTTCATCATCGATATTAGTACAAAGGAGCCTCATGTATCTTGTTTCACTGTTGACACCTTTTTTGTTTGGTCTGATCGCATAGCAAAGAAATTTGAGATTCCTCATGTTTCCTTCTGGACAAAGGTAGCAGTTGTTTTCTCCATTTATTATCATTGGGATTTTCCGGTGAAAAATGGCCATCATCCATTTCTCAACAATGAGCATGAGAGGTGTGGTAATATTGAAATTTTTGTAATACTAAAATTTGAACCCGTCAATTTTTGTTCAACTCCTTTATTAGTAGCAGAGAAAGTATAAGGATTTATAAAGCAAGGCACTTTGGACTATAATATGTGAGAGGAATTTGAGTTAGAAAAATACTTTTGTTTTAAATCAAGGCACTTTGGTATTATCATTTTAATTTAGTCAATTTTTTTCATAATCTTGTAAAAGGGTGCATCCCAAAGTTCAAAGATTGTGACGTGGAATTCAAGTGAAAGGGAAAGACACTTTGATGGTAAAAGGTAAAATTTCTAAGGAAACATATGGTCAAGTAAAGTCGTAAAGGGTCATGGAAAGTTATGTTGATGTAAGAATTGATCTAAAGAGTGAAAGTTCAAATTATTGAAGTTGAGAGTCTATATTGGAGTTAAGTTAAAAGAAGTCATTGATTTGTAATGGTGCGTGATTGGTGTTATTAGACACCCGAGTCAAATTTGTAGAAAAACCAAGTTAAAGTAAAATAAAAGATGAAGACAGTTCAAGTTGTAAATCAAAAGTAGATTCATGACATCAGTGTGTTAATTAAGTTTGTCAATCTAGTGTCATAGGTTTCTTGTTGGACTTTGATCAACTCTAGCAAGAAATATATTTTGTAAACATGTAATTGCAAATGAATGAAGAAGAATGTAGTTGTCTTGTTGGATGGAGATGTCCCTCCTACAAGAACAATTTTTATGTAGGTATTGAGAAGAATTACACAAGAAGAAGATGAAGAATAGAGAAGAAGATGTTGACTCCATAATAGCAGAACATGACAGCAAAATAAGACTAATGAATATGATGCTCCTCCATGACAGAAGCAGATGTAAACAGAAGAAGGACTCTGATACATAAACAAAAAAATCGAAAGACGAAGGCATATTGAAGATGAAAGAGGAAAGTATGGTGAAAAATGAAGCAATGAAAGCAGCAAAAAGAGCGAAGACTGCAGTAGAAAAAGAAGACAGAGAATGAAAAAGGAGGCAAAGCAAGGTAAATAAGTAGTACCGTGTGTTTTTTGAGATGCATAGAGAATGAGATCCCTAAAAAGTTTGAATATCCTTTTTGATAATGTTGTTTTTATGATGGAAACAAAGATGACATTGCTCATATGTTTGTATAAGGGCTAGATTAGCCTAAAACGAATTTGAAATCGTATGTGCCTAAGTAAATGATGATTTAAGTCCTGAAAAGGCATGTTGTGTGTACCTGAGTCAATGTTGATGTAATCCGTGAAGAGGCAAGTGTACCCCCATAATTTGTATGTTGAAGTTTTATGGTTAGCTAGAAACCACTTAATGTAATGTGTTGTTTGCGGTAAGCATAAACCACTTGTCATGATAGAGGAGGGTTCGTGATAAGGCAAAAATCACTTGTTCTAATGGTTGAGGGTAATCCACCAAAACCCATGATGTATGAGTAAGCCAAAGCATACCCAAGATGATGATTAATGATGATGCAGGGGGAGTTACAGGTACGGGTGTGAGATTTGTGATTCAATAATGGTTAACGAACCATGTACAGGAAAAAGTTTCATATAGAACCAATGGATACAACGACTGGCAACCCATGTGTTCTAATGGATGGTAACTTTTTTATATGGACTTCAACAAATATGTTTTTTTATACTATGAAGGTACAAGAAGTAGATTGAAGTTGTAGAATGAAAAAGACCAAAGACAAAAGATGAAGACAAAGCATAATAAGATGTTGAAGATTGGACCAATTCAAAGATCAGTTGAAGAAATCACAAGTGTTCAATAAGGGGGAGAATGAAGAAATAATCTATACTTGTGATATATGAATAAATGTAATGAAGTATACCAAGCTTAATATCTACGTATGAGTGAAATATGAGGATAAGGAGAGATATTAGGGATGAGGATCTCATGGATTGAGTTGAGATATTTAAGGAGATATTGTGGAGATGGTTATGGATATGATGTGATCTAATTACCTGATTAAGACTTAGTAATTATGGTCACCTATGGTTATATAAAGAGACCATTTGTACAATAGAATGTACACACTGGAAAGTTATGATGTAATATATTTTTCCCCCTACGAGAGTTTCTTGAGTATAATTCTTGGTGTCCCTTGCTTATTTATATGTTTAGTGTTAACATTGTTGCTCTTTAAAACCAACACTTTTAACTGCACCGATTCATTTCGTTAACAAAGAAACACCACTACGCTAAAATTTATGGCATGCAAAATAACTAATGCACTTTTTAAACTGAAAGCATCGGTGTGCCAACTTTACTAGAGCACTGGCATGTTGTTTAGTAGTGTGTTATCTTACTAATGCATCAGAAACAAGGCCTTACAGAAGACGCGCCATTGTGCTTATTTTTCAAAACCTATCGTGGTGCATACTATTAGCATTTACGCATTGATGCTCCATGCTCATTGTCACACCACCATGTATTTTAGCAATGCATTGAATAAGACACACCGCGATGGTGGATTATGAAAAAATTAGCCCAATTTCATGCTCTTTACAACACCGATGTGTTTGTTGGACCTATGTGCACTCCTAGTTTAAATTGATTTATCGTAACTAAAATGGTGTGATGTGTTATTATTAACGCATCGATGCTACCATGATATTAGAGCATCAATGTCTTGTTTAGAAGTGTGATGTAAAGCGTAGAGCATCGAGCATGAGGTGTCCAATGAGACGCCCTGCTATGTCAAGTCGGTCAATACTTGTCCCAGTGCGGTTCTGTAAATAGTGCTGGTGCATTTGGTTAAAATGGTTTCACCGCTACATTAAATTTTATATATCGTAAAGTTAGAAGTGCACTTAATTAAGTGGAATGTACTAGTGTGGGGAGAAACCAATTACTTGTCGGTTGCAGGGCCTTCCAAAGAATCCACCACTTTGTTTTTAAAATTTATTGTGGTTCTCTTCCTTGGATGGCACCGATGCGTACGTTTATATTAGATGCACCAGAGGTGGTGCTTATTATGAATTTAACACATGACACGCTGCTTCAAGGCGAGACGAAGTTTTTAGGCGCACCGCACTGAATAAGAAAAGAAAATGAAAAAAATGACAAATTTCAAGATAAATTCAAATTTTAATTGGATAAAAATGCAAATAGGAAGGTAATAAACAATTTACTTGGCCTCTTATGTCTCGAGGAGGCATGGTTTCATCGTTGAGAGGAAACAAAAATTCGTGGTAATTTCCAAATTTTGGAAATGTGTAGAATCTACCAATGGAGATATCCAAGTCGTTGTAGAGCACCAAAAACATGATATCTTTGGAAGGAGGGTGAGAATCGGTGCTTGCTTGAGAGTTTAGAAGCATGAGATGAAGTGTAACAATGAAAATTGGTGTGGTAATTTTTTTTATCTACCCCACCCCTGAGCACCTAACGACAGTGATGCGCATTGGTGTGTAATGTTCAACAGCATCGATGCGCTTTTGTCGATGCTTGTTATTTTTATTATAACGTATGATGGTGATTTTAAACATTGAAACATCAATGATTTATTTTTTATGTGTGCACCAGTGTGTATGTACCTTAAAGGTGCACAAATAAAAAAACCTTCGCAAAAACCTTTGGTCACCCACCTCCGCTAACAACCTCTGCTATAAGCATAGAATGGATAGGTTTTTCAAGGAGGCTCCATAAAACCCTCCGCAAGAAGGTGTTCTCTTTGTAGTGTAAGGACCCTCAGTGAAAAGGTAAATTATTTGGCCAACAAGGTTATCCTTTTATATTGTGACAAAATTAAGAACAAAAAGTGGGGAGGTATTCTTCCCCATCCCTTAAGCATCAATCCATAGTTATGAAGTGATCTTGTATGATAGAAAATTGGCACATTAATTCATGAGGTTAATTACAATTCATGGCAATTAAGAAGCAACCAGCTCATGATACTTAGACACATTCATAGGTGTGAGAGTGGGCTCATCAATTGCTATTGAGGTTGAGTTTTATTGCAAGGGGGGTAATGGATTTCGTTTTAGGATTAAAGTTTGGGAAATTTTGGTGGTTTCTAGGTCTATGGATCTTGGTTCTATTTTGTCCTAGATTGAATTGGGTTCTGAATTAAACTTTGGATCCCTTGGATTGTTTTTGTGGGACCATGTTCCTGGTGGTTTGATGGGTTTGTGGTTTGTTGGCTTCGATTTGCGTGTTTTTGGTGGCTTGCATTTTGCCTTTGGTTTGTGTGGTTTTGGTGGCTCAGATATTTTCTCTGGTTCGTGGGGCTTAGGTTTATGTTGGCTTGGAGGATCGAGTTTTGTTGACTCTTGTCTATGTGGACTAGGACATGTTGGTCATTGTGGCTCAAGCTTTTTGGGCTCTAGTTTGCATGTCTTTTCTTGGTGGTTTGGTTATTTTGAGTTATTATGTGCAATTTTTTTGGTATCGTGGTGTTTACTACTCCAAAATCCCCCTAATCATCTCAATATGAAAATTGAAAAAGGTCAGTTTTTACTCATGCATTATCTTCTACTTATCCTTTTCTAAGGGAATGTTGGACAACAAACAATTTGCAATGATTGCTAGATTGATTGCTATTGGTAAAGATAAGGAGTTATTTCAGGTGTTATGTAGTGATACCAGTATGGATCATGGGCATTCTAAGAGATGTCCATTATGTGAAACCACTGAAATCCACATATTTTTAAGAATATGGGAGGATTGTATCACGGATAATAGGAACTAAGTTTTCTAAATTATCAACAGGATGCATTCTCAGAAAGAGGCTAGAAATTTTAAATCTACTTTCATATTGGATACCCTCCACAGTCAAAAGAGACAAATTGAAGACCTTTAAGTTAAGTGTGTTTCTCTTTTACATATGTTAATGGATCTCGTAGGAAACACTACTTTAGATAATTTAAATGTTAGGCTATCAATTAGGTTTGCAGTCGGGGAGGTTAAAGAAGATGAGATAGTGCAACAATAACAAAAGGATGTGGGAATGTTGAATGTGGATCAGAAATTTCTAAACATTGTAGAGAACCAGGGGGAAGTTTATAGTCACCATGCTTTTATCCAATAATAGTGCATAATGTTTTGTAAAATTTGCTTGATTTTAGGAGTATTTTTCAAAATCTATATTAGTAGTAGTTATCCAAAATCCTCCACAAATGATTGTTTTGTCTCCTTATATAGGCATTTTCAAATTTTGGACAATTTCCAAAAAAAAAATAGATAGTTATCATATATATGTATTATCATGCTAACTAATGAAGCTACAATAAATTTATAATACAAAATAAATCCATTCTTGTTAAAAAAAAAAATGAGATGGTAACTCACAACAACTACTATGTAGATCCTTTGATTGTAATCAAGCTCAACTTTGTTCAGGGACAATGGTAGAAAAACCTTTGCCACCAATAATCATCAAAGATGTTAATGAAGAATGGTTGCAGAATCCTAAAACTCAATGCAGCAGCTTACTCCTCAATAGGAAAAAAAACAATCAAAAGGCAGTCCACCTTTCCCAAAAATATTAACCCAGTCTAAGACTACAATCCAACTTGAATTTGATTTTTGTGGGGAACTCAAAAATATGTGTGTTAAAATACCCTAGTTTAGACCACCAAGGATGTACATAATTATAGCAAAGTTGTAAAGGAACTATGCCTACAAAAACTAGGAAGAAAAATTAAAGATCCACAAACCATCCATGTCATTAGACTACTTGTTGATCTTATGCTTGGAAAATTCTTTATTCCTAAATATTTTGATCTAGATAACCCCATAGTAATTATTCGCATTGCTAATAAATTGATGACAAACACCTTAATTGACTTAGGATTAGCCACAAATGTCATGAAAAAGGATACCTTAGAGAAACATGAGCTCCAAACACTCTTGAGACAAACCCCTATTGTCCTTAAAATGGTCGATAGATCCAATATCAAGTCAGAAGGAATGCTAAAAGACATTATAGTCTCAATAGACTCTTGGGAATACCGAACAAATTTTATGGTTTTGAAAACAATATCAGGATTAGGAGGTGATCCTATAATTCTTGGAAGACCTTGGTTAGCACCTATTAATGCTTACATTGGTTGTAAACCTGGTGATATGACCATTTCTAATGGCCAATCCCTTATGAAGCTAACACTATACCCACAAACCAAACCATTCCTAGAAGCTACATAACCATTACAGATTGAAGATGAAGAAAGGGAAACATTTTTTTAGGAACCCGCTAAAACAATTCTCACCATTGATAGAGCCCTAACCTTGATAAACTTGGATGAAGATACCATGATCGCAAACTTCATGCAAAAATTGTATCCTCTAGAGTTTCAAATTAATTTCAATCAGGAATATGATTATGATAGTGACCACAATAAAATTCTAATGGAGGCAAATTCAACTAACATTATATGCTCCATGCATATCTTCATTGTAGCACTATCCAACTCATCATCCATTGCAATAGAAAAACTCTAAACATCAATCACCTACTAAGCCCTCCTTACTAACAAAAAATTTTGAAACTATTACAAACCACAACATTGCTTTTCAATGGGAATACAAGGATATGATAGGCATTGATCCAAATATTTCCATGCATCGTATCTACATTAATGAAAATACCCATCTCATTCAACATCGTCAACACTGAATAAATCTATCCCTTAAGGACATTGTTAAAAAAAAGTTATAGAAAGGGTTTGAGGAGGGTCGTGACAGGTACAAAGACCGTGTTGCAGGTGTTGGGGGCTGAGTTTGGGGGTGAGCGTGTAGCCAAGAGGGAGAGGGAGCAAGGTCACAACCTCCCCTATTCAAACCGACTCCAGCTGTGGGGCCGTGAGCATCCACAACCATACCTACAACCACAGATCTATCTACAACAAGGGCCACGCGATCAGATCCGTGAGGAGGCCAAAATTCAGAGCCATTGGCTCAAATCTGCCAAGATCCAAGCAAAAATTCTCTGTGGATGAAATTGCCAGTGGTAATGGAAAGAAACGCATGAGGAGCGAGAGGGCGAGTGGAGCGTGGCACAGCGAGCAGCGAGCAGGGGTCCCCCAGCCATGGACGCTAGTGGGGGATCTGTCTCCACCTCTCCCCCTTTGCCATAGATTGATGCCTTCAGGAAACTGGTGGCCGAGGCTTCCAAAAGACTGTCGTCAGCAGCACAACAGAAGTTCGTTAAGAAACTGGAATGCATCCCAAGCGTAGAACTGCCATTAGAAGAAACTTGCAGGTCGGCAGTCAATCTGGCAGACAGATGTCTTATCGGGCAATTTACAGGGCTATGGCCCTCTCCCAAATCCGTCGAAGCCTGGGTGCAGAGGAACTGGAGCCCGCTCATCTCAGAAGGGATAAAGAGTCACTTCGTAGGGAAAGGTTACTTTGTGTTCGTCTTTGAAAACCTTGAAGACAAAAACCTCATTTTCAGAAACGACCCATATTTCATGGGACCCTACGGGCTATATCTGAACAAATGGACCCCGGATTTTGATCCAGCTCAGAACATGCCATCTGTTGTTCCAGTGTGGGTTCGCCTACCACATCTTCCTTTGCACTGCTGGAACCAAAAATCACGGCATGCAATCGGCAACAAGCTCGGAAGGTACATTGATCAAGCACCAAGGAAAGATCAGTACTCATGCGCTCAGATCTGCATGGAGGTGGATCTGGAAGTAGGATTACCAGAGGCAATAAAACTTACAGCAGCAGACTGGACGCATATCCAGGAGCTAGACTATAAACAATTACCTTTCAAATGCCGACACTGTCATGGATATGGCCACTTCGCAAGGCACTGCAAAAAAAAGAATGCAGAGGAGAGTGAGAATGAAAAAACAAACCAGTGGATCACAGTTCAGAAAATAGGGACAGCAAGATCTAGAAACAAAGGAAAAACTAAGAGTGACAACCATGGGCAACTGGAACAAGAGCAATCTGACGGAGACCCCAATCCCACGCCGCAACCAGCAACGCAAGCAGAAAAGGTCAGTAAGGAAACAGAAGAACCAGATATAATTATGGAAAGCAGGGTACACCCAAAATCCCCCCCAAAAAGAAAAGATACTGGGGAATAGGGGCAAACGACAGGATCCCTGGAGGCAGCCCCCTCACCCTCATATGCAGACATAGCCAGAAAGAAAATAATGGAACCAGTAAGCTCCTCCGAGGATGAGATATTAGAGAGACCATCCAAAAGAGAAGGAAGGAAGTCCCATAAAGAAGCTAGGGAGGAAGAGGCAGAAAGACAAAAGACCCAAGGAAGCCAACCCACTATAGAAATGTCAATCGGTAGAAATACAAGGATAAGGTCTCAAAAAGGAGGAGGCTCGTCCACCCCCATCAGTAAGTAATGAAAATCGTCTCTTGGAACTGTAGAGGTCTGGGGAACTTGACGAAAATTGAAGCAGTTGAGGATCTGATGAAAGCGGAACCAACAGACATTCTCATGCTCCAAGAGACAAAAATCGAAGGGGAAGCCCTTCTAGAGATCAGCAAAAACAAATGGCAGAAGAATGCAGGGAAAGCAATCAGTGCAAGGGGATCCTCCGGAGGAATAGCAACACTATGGAAGGATGATCAGTTCAGCCTCGTCAACTCCTTCAACACTCAACATTGGAGCTATACTGAACTGAAGCATACAATAAGTAAGTTAACCATTGCATTATTCAATCTTTATGGACCAACTCTACACTCCGAAAAGAAAGACTAATGGAAAACTTTAATTGAGTATTTAGAACTAATTTCCCCGAACAATATAATCATTGCTAGAGACCTCAACCTAGTAATGAATGGAAAAGAAAAGAGGGGAGGAAGGATCAGAAAGGACCAACAGATTCATGTGGTAGAAAATATGATACAGAAGTGGGACATAATGGATTTTAAACCACGCAAAGGGCTCTACACCTGGACCAATAATAGGATAGGGGAGGAACACATTTCTGCCAGACTGGACAGATTCTTGGTTCAAAGCACTTTGATGTTGGAAAGGAAGCTAATCTCCACAGCCATCCTTCCCAAGCTTACCTCGGATCACAAACCCATTCTGCTTTCGCTAGAGGATGAAGAAATTTTAGGCCCAATCCCATTCAGATTCAGCCCTTTGTGGAAAGAAAAGAGTGGTTTCTATGAGACAGTCCGAATGGCATGGGCCACCACAGTAATTGGGTCTCCTCACTTTGTCTGGGAACAAAAACTCAAAATAACAAAAACAGCCCTCAAGGAATGGAGTAAAAGATCGGAAAGTAATCCCAACACCCAAAGAAAGGAGCTAGTGCAGCAGTTGGGAATGCTGCAAAGCGAAATGGAAATAAAAGAAATTGTTAACTCAGATCTGGAAAAGGAGCAAGCAATCCAAAGTAAAACTTACCATTCCTTCAGAATCGAAGAAGAATATTGGAGATTAAAATCCCGCTGCTTATGGTTGGAATCCGGGGACAGAAACACATCTTACTTCCACCGCCAATTCAAAGCCCGGCTCTCCGGGAATCACATCTCTGAAATCACAACCAATGATGGGAAGATTTGCAAAGGAATAGATCAAATAAAGGCTGTTGTTGTCTCACACTTTCACCATCTTTACAGCAAAGAGAATGATGATAACGAAGAAGGAAGCAAGGAATTCCTCAAGAACATCCTGGCTCTGGTTACAAAAGAAGACAACACAGCACTTTTGAGCCAAACCAACGAAGAAGAAATCTGCAAAATCATCTGGTCCATGGCCCCTGACAAAGCTCCAGGGCCAGACGAGTTCACTATTCATTTTTATAGGATATGTTGGAATATAATCAAATCTGATCTCATGAGAATGATAAAAGGATACCTACAGAAAGCAAAACTGGGAGGTGCCACCAACTCAACATTCCTTGCTTTAATCCCGAAAGAAACAAACCCCGCCTCCTTTGATAGATTCAGGCCAATCTCCCTTTGCAACGCCTCTTATAAGATAATTGCAAAACTCCTTGCAAATAGAATAAAGCCAGTGCTGGGCAAACTCATTTCAGATTCGCAGGGAGGATTCGTCAAAGGGAGACATATCCTAGACAATGTGATCCTAGTTGAGGAAGCTATGCATTCCAACAAACTCAGAAAAGAGAAGGGCATGTTGATCAAGTTAGACATGGCTAACGCCTTCGACAGAGTAAAGCTGACCTTTTTATATCAAGTGCTACTCTCATTTGGATTTGAGAAAGAGTTTGTAAACCTGATACAAGCCTACACCCACAGCCCATGGATAGCACCTTTGGTAAACGGGAGGCCAGCAGAGTTCTTCAAATCTTCGAGGGGGTTGAGGCAAGGTTGTCCTCTCTCCCCTTTTCTGTACATTTTAATGGCGGATTCACTCAGCAGGAAGCTGGAGCAGGAAAGGTTAATAGGAGTTGTCCCAGGCCTGAGAATTACGAAGGACCTCAAGCCTATTAATCACACTCTGTTTGCGGATGATTCTCTTATGCTAGGAGGAGCCTCAAACAGAGTAGCTTCTTCATTTAAGAGCATACTTCAAAACTACTGCAATGTGTCAGGAGCCTTAATAAGCGAAAGGAAAAGTGTTGTCTATAGTTGGAATGCAACAGAACATGAAATTCAAAGGATTGTCAGCACCTTGGGGTTCAAAGGGTATGCAGATTGGGAAAAGATACAGTACCTTGGCTACCATTAATTTTGGGCACCAATAAAGTCAACCTGTGGGAAGGAGTCCTAACAAAAATTAAAGGGAAAATTGATGCCTGGGGAGGACACTGGCTCACACATGAAGGAAAATTAACATTGATAAAGGCAACTCTCTCCTCACTGCCGATCTACCAAGCAGCTTATCTCCTGGCACCCAAATCAATTTATGGGAAAATCAATAAGTTCCTGAGAGATTTCCTGTGGCATGGTGGCAAAGGGAACCAACACAAGTTCCATTTGGTCAGATGGGAAATAGAAAAGTTGCCCATAAGAGAAGGTGGGCTCTAGATTAGAGATCCAGCTCTTGTTAACATTGGCCTTGGATGCAAAATCCTGTGGAAGTTGCACAATGAGCCTTCTCATCCTGTAAGTAAAATGCTCCTGCACAAATACATTCCCAGCGCTCAAATCAGAAATTTACAAATTGCTTTCCACAGGAAAAGCACACAGCTATGGAAACTATGCCTCAAGGGGATGCAAATCTTCACCCAGGATCTGTACCGAGTTTCTGGAAACGGCAGACGGACTCGCCTATGGACAGATCGGGTAATGGGGAGGCCACCCCTTGCCTCAAACGCCAGCCTGAACGAAATTCGTGTTTTTCCTTTTTAGAGAGGAATACAGAGGATCAGTGATATCTCAAAATGGAATGAGGACGGCTCCTGGTCAGACTGGCACTTCGGCAATGTTCCAAATCGTCTCCTTCAACAGCTGGAAACGCTCAAAGAAGAGCTCTGAGACGTTGCACCAGTGCACATGAATGAAAAAGACAAATGGGGCTGGGGGCCCACAGGGAGTTATTCTACAGCCAAAGGATATGCTATGCTTCAATGCCAGAAAGATAGACCACCCCCAGCTAAAATCTAGAAGGACGTTTGGGACTCTACAGCGCTCCCCAAGGTTAATTTTTTCTTCTGGACTCTAATGCACAAAAAGGTCCTGACTGGTGAAAACTTAATGAAAAGAAATATCGCAGGCCCTCACAGATGTGCTCTATGCAAAGAAGCAATGGAAACATATGACCATTTGTTTGTAGACTGTCAATTTGCAAACAAAGTCGGGTTCCTTACCCTCCATGGTCTCAACGTTGTTGTCCCCTCGAACATCTCTGTTGTAGATCTTTTCACAAACTGGAAGGACCGCTATCCCTCTCTCTCAATGAAAACACTATGGGCCAGAATCTGGATCTCCATCCCTAAGTATGTGTGCTAGAAACTATGGCTTGCAAGAAACGAGCAAATCTTCAACAACATAGCATGGACCCCCAGCATGGTAGCAGTGAAAGAAAAAGGTCTCCTCTTAGAAACTCTGAGATCTCAAGCCCACAAAACAGATATCTCGCTGCAGCAGGAAGAAAAGAAGTGGCTTGGTAACCCTATGCTCACTTATAGGACCCAAAGTATTGACAAAGCCTATTCCAAAACAAAATGGAGGCTAAGAGACAATAATGACACTTTCCAAAGATGGTGGCAGAAGCAAGGAATAACTACAGCTTTCTTCGACGGCGCCTCCAAGGGCAACCCTGGCAGAGCGGGAGTTGGAGGAATCATTTACTCCAACGAAGGGACAACGCTAGAAACCTTCAGTTGGGGACTTGGACAGCGAACTAATAACCAAGCAGAAATCTTGAGTCTAATAAAAGTGTGCCAGATAGCCAAGGCAAGAGGCCATCGGAATCTACAAGTGTTCAGAGACTCTGAAATCCTGATCAAAATGATACATTCGGGAGGACAGTTCAATGATGTTGGATTAAATAAGAACCTGCAAAGACTAAGACACACTCTCCAGGACTTCACCTCCTTCAACTGCTACCATATACTTAGCGACTTAAACAAAGAAGCAGATGCTTTAGCCAATAAAGGTTGCCTCCTGGCCCAAGGAGATCTATGCATAAATGACGGAGATCCAACAAAAATCTGTATCCCATGAAAAGGACAGCAGCGTGTAAAATTAGTAGATGGTTGTGCAAAGGAGGGATGGAACATATGTTGAAACACAGTGCTAGAACAGATGTTGAAACACAGTGCTGGAACAGATGCTGAAACACAGTGCTGGAACATATGTTGAAACAGTGTTGTAATGTTGAAACACAATGCTGGAGCAAATGCTGAAACGCAGTGCTGGAATAGATGTTGAAACACAGTGCTGGAACAGATGCCGAAACACAGTGCTGGAACAGATGTTGAAACACGGCGCTGGAACATATGCTGAAACACCGCTGTAACAAATGCTGAAATAGTGCTGAGACATATGCTGAAACAGTGTTGAGTCTTATGTTGAAACAGTGACTGGAGTTTCGGCACTTAAATTTAATCCAGTTCTTTTAGAAGATGTTCAGTTCATTAGTCTATAGCTATAGAAGTAGAATGGTTCAGGAAGACAGACCCGAAGAAATTCGAGGCCATTTTGTAATCAGATCCGTGGTTAGTCCACCCCATTAATATAAACTATAACCGTTTATGTTAAAAAAAAAAAAAAAAAAAGTTATAGAAACTCCTAGATATTGATTTCATTTGCCCCACTTTAGATAGCCAATGGGTTTCTCCACTAGTTATAGTTCTAAATAAAAGAGAAAAATAGAGAGTATGTATAGACCATAGGGAGCTCAATAAAGCAACCAAGAAAGATCACTTCCCCTTATCATTCATTAAATAAGTATTGGATATGTTATCTAGAAAAAGTACTTTTCTTTCTTAGATGGGTTCAGTGAATATAACCATATACAAATAGCCCTACAAGACCAAGATAAAGCCACCTTTACATGTTCATGGGGTACATTTTCCTATAAGGTTCTACCCTTTGGTTTATGCAATGCCCCTACCACATTTCAAAGAGTTGTCCTCAACATATTTTCAAATCCAATACATGATAGTCTAGAATTATATTTGGATGACTTCATATTCTATAAAATACCTTTGAGGAATCCTTGACCAATTTAAAAACAGTGCTGCATAGATGTAAAGATATGAATCTTTCCCTTAGTCATGAAAAATGTTTCATGTTGATGAATGAAGGTATTCTACTAGGACACCATGTCCCAACAGCAGGCATCAAATTTAATGATGCCAAAACTTCATTATACAAGACCTACCTACCTTTACAAAACAACAAGACATCTGAAGCTTCTTGGGACATAATGGTTACTATAGAAGATTAATCCCTAATTTCAGTAAGACAGCTTCTTGATTGTGTGTCCTCCTCACAAAATATGTTGAGTTCATATGGACTCGAAAATGTCAAACAACCTTTAACACATTGAAAAACAAGTTGATCTCAAACCCTAGAGTAAAAGGACCAAATTAGAACGTTCCTTTCCATATCGATGTTGATGCCTTAAAGAAATCCTTCGATGTTTTTTTAGGATAGAATGAGGCTACAAGAAGGTATGCCATTTATTTAATCAGTAAAAATATTACTAGAGCATAATTAAATTATATTGTCACTGAAAAGGATTTTCTTGTTGTAATGTATGCCATAAATAAATTTTGGCGTTGTATAACAAGATACACCATTTTTGTTCACACAAGCCATGCAACAATAAGATATCTCATGAACACACCTATCATTATCGGCATAGTAGTTAGAATATTAATTTTGATACAAGATTTTGATCTAACCATACTCGATAACCTTGGAAAAGAAAATGTTGTTGCGGATTTATTGTCTCAGTTGGAGAACAACCGAGAAGAAGACTTGGTGGATGACACTTTCACTAAAGAACACTTCTTTGCAATGTCTATATAGACACCATGGTTTGTTGACATTTCAAATTACCTTGTCTATGGAAATTTTCCACAACACTTCACCCATAAAGAATGTTGCATTATCATAAGGAAAAGTGTTTCATGCAATTGGATTCAAGGATATCTATTCAAAATGGGACATAATCATGTGCTTCATCTCTACCTAAGAGAAGATGAAATCTATTATCTACTCCATGCATGTCACGATAAGCTCAATGGAGGACACTTTACAAACAAAAGTATAGCCCTTAAAGTTTTACATGCAGGATACTATTGACCAACTATCCACAAGGATGCAAGAGAATATGTTAGCAAGTGTGATAAATGCCAAGGAATGGGAAGACCTACACAAGCTAATGAAATGCCTTTGCAGCCTCAAATATCACTAAAACCATTTTACAAATAGACTTTGGTAGGCCAATAGATCCTCCATCAAATTAGAAGAACTTCATCCTTTTTTGTACAGACTATATTACAAAATGGGTCGAGGTCAAAGCATTTCCAAATGCTAAAAAAGACAAAGTAGAAAATTTATTGTACAAAAAAAATCCCTAAGATTTGGTGTTTGAAAAAGAATGTCACAAACCAAGGCTCCCAATTTACTTCCCAACTCATTAAAGAGCTAAATCATTAGCATAACATTACACATATCAAGTCTACTTCCTACCACCCACAAAGAAACGGGCAAGATGAGGTAATTAATAGAGAGTTGGAAAATATCATTTCCAAGACAATGCAAATCCACAAAAAGGATTGGGAAAATAGATTACGAGAATCAACTTGGGCATACAATACAACATGGAAAACAACAATTGGATTTGCACCCTATGAGTTGGTGTATGGTAAGCTTGTGTTTCCGCCAATAGAAATTGAAACTAAAACCTTCACGATACCATTGCAATTAGGACTTGATCTCTCTACAACACAGAAAGAAAGAATTCAACAACTTAATGATTTGGATGAGATTCGGTAGCAAACTTTATTTCACATATAAATAATCCAACAATATCAAATTTGGTGGCATGACAAATTCATCGAGATTAAGAAATTTCAACATGGATAATGAGTACTTCTCTCTTCTATATGACTCTATATTCAAAGATTTCTAAGGAAATCTCAAAACCATATGGCTTGAACCATATGAGGTTAATCATACATTTGACAATGGCTCTATTAGGATAGTAACAATTGACAAGGACAAGACACCACTCCTTGTTAATGGGAATCGACTAAAATTGTATCAAAACTTCTTGATAAAGGGAGAATTCATCTTCATTCTACAGAGTAATACAAAGAATTTGAATGACATTGAAGGGACCCCTCCCTTTAATATAACATATTATAGTCCATTATCGTTGAATATCCAACATGAATTGTCACTATCCGATAGTCCTATATATATATTGGACTATCAGATAGTGACAATTCGAACACCAACTTGCTGGAAAATTCCTCACCACAAAAAAACAATAAACAATCAAATGTTAATTGTTGTTTTCATGTTATGTTTATTATGTCTCAATTAGTTGTAGAATCAAAGAAGCTCTAGAATAAATAAATCAAATTTGTAATCAAAATCAACTGCAACATCAAACAAGATGCAGACTCAAGTAAAAAACATAAGGCTATAGAAGTACTCGAGATACTTGCAGTGTTGAGTTGACTTAGCATTCCACATCTATGGGTATACCCGAGTTACATGCATTATTGAGTTGAGTTATCATTCCACATCTATGTGTATACCCGAATTACATGTATTGTTGAGTTGATTTATCATTCCATATATATGTGTATACCTGAGTTACATGTACTGTTGAGTTGAGTTATCATTCCAAATCTATGTGTACTTCTATAGCCTTATGTTTTTTACTTGAGTCTACAACTTGTTTGATGGGGAATGATAACTCAACTCAACAGTGCATGTAACTCAAGTATGTGTGTGTGTGTGTGTGTGTACACACACACACTTTCATTTTTATGTTATTGAATTACCAAAATTTGTTACAAAAGCAACACTATCAAACCCTCAACCATTCCTCGACTCTTCCCACTTACACCCTTTTTCAGTAGCAATCAATCACCAAAATGACACTTATGTGAAAACCCTCCACTAGTTCATCAACGTGCATGTCGACATGTGCCGCCAATTTCGAAAGAAAAGACTGCTAGTAAAGAGACTATTGAGAATTATAGCTTGGACAAGAATCGGTTCGAGATATTTTCGAAAAGTAATTCTATTTTCGAAAAGTGGTTCTATTTTCGAAAAAGTAAGTTCTATTTTGCAATTCACTTTAGTTAAAAAGTTAAAGTCTTATTTTTAGCAGTTGAGTCTAAAAAGTGTATTTTATGCATGCATGACTTAGACTATGAGTAACCTCAAAATAGATTAGGGTTTTGGTCTCAGCTAAAACTGTAAAGGCAAGTCAAGATAGAGAGTTAAGACACATAAGAGAACACATGAGTAGTTGAGCAGGTTGAGTGATTGCGAGAAAGAGAGTGCATACAGCTAGGAAATATGTGTTTCCATGCAATGCACAATCCCATACAATCATTATGAAACAATTATGTATATAACAGTATGAACCCATATAGCCACATAGAATCTGTACAACATTGTCATACAGAAGTTGTATAGTTCGTACAACATTATCGTATAGTAGAAAATTGTTATTTCTATTTTTCCAGTAAGCTATACTCTCTTATTAGATTGTTCCGCTCGAGTTCAAGGTGATTTTTTCGTATCTGTGCAGTGTTGTTTTTGGACAGTTTGTGTAGATTTCCTTGTAATTTTTTCAAAGGAATGAAAAGAAGTTATTGAAGCAGTAATTACCTATGTTTTGTGAAATTCATTTTTATGCTTCCGTTATTTGATTTCCATCTATTGTGTGATTAATGCTATGGTCTGAAATTTATTTTTGCATTAATTAAATTTGGCAATCTACTTGTTTGA
The DNA here is from genome assembly GCA_009831015.1 of Picea engelmannii. Classification (NCBI taxonomy): domain Eukaryota; kingdom Viridiplantae; phylum Streptophyta; class Pinopsida; order Pinales; family Pinaceae; genus Picea; species Picea engelmannii. The sequence continues at coordinate 680,796 of ML783406.1, read as the reverse complement.
TTGAGATCATAAGGACTTTAGTCACCTAGGACTTAGGAATTTTCACATAGTATCAAAGCATATTTCTTTGATTGAGATTCTTTAGGATTTTCAGCGATAAATGAACTACAGGGAAGAAGGACCAACAGTGAGAGGGTTTCAAAACTAATTTTTAAATTTGGGATTTTGTGCAATAGATCTCAGAAATGACATCAAATAGCCTCGGGCTTGAGAACATATTCGATGGTGCCTTGAATTTATTATCATGGAAGGTGAGGTTTACACTCTTACTAGATGAGAATGATCTCTAGGATATACGTAGGAGTTGGTAGCTCAAAATAAGAGGGTAGTTGAGGCTAAGCATATGATATTGGATACCATAAAGGATCATCTGATCCCTCATGTATCCAAGAAGAAAACAGTGAAGGAGATGTTTGATGCTATGGTTAGTATCTACCAGAGTTAGAACATAAATAGAAAGATGATATTTCGAAAAAAACTTAGATCCATAGTGATGACTAGATGAGACACAGTCACCAGTTATCTTATGAAGGTCAGACATATTCGTGATCAACTTGTAGCAATTTGGAAAAAGGTTGAAGATGCAAAGATAGTGAACATGGCACTGAATGGATTCCCAACTTCATGGGAACCATTTGTTAAAGGTATTTGCACTCAGGAAAACCTTCTTGAGTTTGAGAGGCTTTAGGATGACTGTATCCAGGGGGAGACTTGAATGGAGTCAAAGGTTGGCAAGAAGGATGGTTAAGAGAACATGGCTTTATTTTGTTAGGTGAGGAGTCAACCTCACATTCAAGAAAGAAGGACTTGATTAAAATCAAGTGCTTCAGTTGTCATAAGCAAGGTCATTATGCATCAAAGTGTCCAAATAAGAAGAATGGTAAAGGGAAGAAGCAACAGAAGCAAGTAACATCCTTTGTAGAAACTTGGATGATTGAGTTTGATGCCAAGTTTGAGAAGGATTTCTTGTTGGTATCTTTCCTTTCTACCAACGTGATTCTAAGGAATGCATGGTATGTGTACAGTGGGGCATCTCGACATGTGACATCAGTGTGATAGTTGTTTTCTAGTATTAAGAAGCGGGACCAAGAGTACAGGTTGAGCTTGTTGATTATGCCAAGTACCCAGTAGCAGAAATTGATACTATTCCCTTCCAACTCAAGTCAAGTAATTATTTAGATTTTGAAGATGTCTTGTTTGTACCAAGTCTTACAAAGAACTTGCTTTCAGTTTCAGTTATGGAGAATAAGGGCTTTGTAGTGGAGTTCAAGAGCTAGCAAGTCCTCATCAAAATGAAGCATTCTAGCCCAGATATAGCTCAGGTAATAAGGGTTAGAGAAGGTAAGTTGTACAAGTTGTAGGGTGAACCTGTTTGAGCCCTGGTGCATAAAAGAGACAACTTGTGGGAGTTGTGGCACAAGAGGATGGGGAACCTGCATCACAAGGAATTACCTATTTTGAGGGAGATAGTCACAGGTCTTCTAGAGTTCAGTATTGAGTAACATGTTGTATGCATAGGGTGCACACTTGGCAATGAGCATAATTCTGAAGGGGTTCTAGAACTAGTACATTTGGATGTTTGTGGACTAATGTCGGTAGCTTCAACATCATGAAGCATATATTATGTTTCTTTTATTGATGATTTCTCTCACAAGACTTGGATCTACTTCTTAAAGACCAAGGATGAGGTCTTTAGCAGGTTTCAAGAGTTTAAATCTCTAGTTGAAAACTAGACATAGAAGAAGATCAAAGTTTTGAGATCGAACAATGGGGGAGAGCATACCTCCAAGTAGTTTGAGTGTTTTTGCAGAGACAGGAATCAAGAGGGAGATAAAAGTTCCATACAACCCACAGTAGAATGGGGTTACATAGCAGAAGAATCTATCCATCAAAGGGATTTTTAAGCCCATGATACATGACCAAGAGTTTCCCATGTTTCTTTGGGCAGAGGCATGTAACACAATTGTCTACATCTAGAACCAGTGTCCTCATAAGATATTGGAGGAAGAGACAATAGAGGAGGAATTCATTGGTGTGAATCTAGAGTTGATTCATTTATGCATCTTTGGTTGTCCAATGTATATCCATGTATCGGTAGAGAAGAGAATTAAGTTGGATCCCTCCAGCGGGAAGGGTTTGTTTATTGATCAAAATATGGACCAGGGGTCAAATTTTAGCCCAAAAATCAACATTCTTGGAATTGCCTCAAAACGAACGAGAGTGTAGCCCTCGTCATCACGAACCCAACGCAATTTTTTTCGTCTCAAACGGACGTCGGGAGCGAGAGATATCGCGATCTGTCTGAATCACCAAACAGTAAAAAAAATGGATGTTGACTGGGCAGTCCGTACAGTCCGTACGGATGTTGACGTGGCTTGACCGTACACTCTGATGTGGAAACCGTACGATGACATGGCAAAGGTTATGTGGCAGTTTGATTGGCTGGCAGTTGGTCGAATCGTGTTGTGACACGTGGCATCATTTTCGACGAATGGTAAGGTGCCATGTGGCCCAGTCATGGGCTGCCACGTGGCACCCCTTTATTGGCTAATGGTTTGTTGTTTAAAATTTTTATGAGTCCACGAGATTTGAACCGTGAACCTCCCCATAGTCCAAATTTTTGGCAATGGACGCCCAACCGGCGCCCCATGCAGTGGTCCTTGTTTAAAGGATGGTTTAAATTTTATTTAAATTACAATGAAATGTTATATGGGGCGCGTTCGGGCTGGGGCTTAGCCCCAGCCCCGATCGCATGAATATATATATATATATGACCACCATTTATTACTTGTTGTGTGCGCGGGTTTTTACAACGGACTTAGCCACGGTCCCATGGCACCTACCCATACGACTTGTTTTTTAAAAAAGGACTCAGCCCTTTTGTTTATGCGCAAGGTCATATGACCCTTTATGTGCCCAGGAGCTAGGCGGTTAGGGGCTGGAGGCGCCCTAACCGTCCTACGGTTTGCACCATTGGTTCAGTTGTGCCCGGTGCTGGGTTTTTACGCCTTAAATGGTGTGTGTGTTGGGTTCATTCAACAAGGGTGCATTTTGGCAAACCAGAGACAACAAGCTTGAAGGAGGAAAATGGCAGGAGGCCTATCTTCCTCATTTTTTGGCCGATTGAGGTACCGTAAAAGACCAGCTAGGGGTTTTTGGACGTCCTGGATCCATTGGCACTATTATCAAGGCCATTTGAAGACTTCTTCTGTAGGTTTTTCACCATTGAAGTTTCAGCAAGCTCTAGGGAGCTTGAAGCCCTCATTGATCGAGGACATGTTTTGGTGAGCCTATGTTTGTTTTCTGTGATTGAATAATCATTTTTGGATAATTAATATGCTCTGAACACATTGGGACAGGTTTCAGAGGCTTTTGAATACTTTTACAGGTGTTTTTGCCAAAGAGAATCTCAGGGAAGCTTATGGCCACATGTAGAAGAGGTCATGCTCAGATGAGCCATGATCCATTTTCAGAGTTCTATTAGTCATTTTTGGGGTTTTTATGTGTTCTGATCTCAATGGTATAGTCTGTTTTTCCATTGGAGTTGAGAAGAAGCTTGTAAAAGGACTTTTGACAAATTAATCCCAGAGAGCCAAGTCCATTGATGGAGGCTCAAGGAGATGTAGCCCGGAGGGGGGTGAACTCCTTTATCATGTTGTTCTTGTTGTGCGTTTGATGATTTATTTGCTGCAAGTTGTGTTGTTGTGTATTTATTTCAAGTACATATTTAACCATCTAAAAGAACATTTCCTCACACATAAGCATTTACAAGAAGATACATGAACTTAACACATAAGTTTATCTTGCATATTTATACACATGAAGCAAGGTCCTGTAAAGTTTATTTTTAATGAAGTAGAGGGTGCTTTCATAGCATAACAAGTCAGCCTTCTATTTTCAGATCAGGTGGTATCAAAGCATAGTTTGTTTTGCTCATGTGTTTTCCATTGATAACTTGAGATTTAGCTATTGGTTTTTGTGCAAGTTTTGTGTTGAAGTTTGATATCTTGCAAAGATGGAGGAAGCTTCAAGCATTGATAGTTCGTGTTAGGCGGTTAGGGGCTGGAGGTGCCCTAACCGTCCTACGGTTTGCACCATTGGCACGGTTTCACCCGGTGCCAGGTTTTTACGCCTTAAATGGCGTGTGTGTTGGGTTCATTCAACAAGGGTGCATTTTGGCGAACCAGAGACAGCAAGCTTGAAGGAGGAAAATGGCAGGAGGCCTATCTTCCTCATTTTTTGGCTGATTGAGGTGCCGTAAAAGCCCAGCTAGGGGTTTTTGGACGTCCTAAATCCATTGGAACTATTATCAAGGCCATTTGAAGACTTCTTATGCAGGTTTTTCACCATTGAAGTTTCAGCAAGCTCTAGGGAGCTTGAAGCCCTCATTGATCGAGGACATGTTTTGGTGATCCTATGTTTGTTTTCTGTGATTGAATAATCATTTTTGGCTAATTAATATGCTCTGAACACATTGGGACATGTTTCAGAGGCTTTTGAGGACTTTTACAGGTGTTTTTGCCAAAGAGAAGCTTAGGGAAGCTTATGGCCACATGTAGAAGAGGTCATGCCCGGATGAGCCATGATCCGTTTTCAGAGTTCTATTAGTCATTTTTGGGGTTTTTA
>ML783406.1:661634-676120 GCA_009831015.1 Picea engelmannii | reverse complement strand
TTTTGCCAAAGAGAAGCTTAGGGAAGCTTATGGCCACATGTAGAAGAGGTCATGCCCGGATGAGCCATGATCCGTTTTCAGAGTTCTATTAGTCATTTTTGGGGTTTTTATGTGTTCTGATCTCAATGGTACAGTTTTTTTTTTCATTGGAGTTGAGAAGCATCTTGTAAAAGGACTTTTGACAAATTAATCCCAGAGAGCCAAGTCCATTGATGGAGGCTCAAGGAGATGTAGCCCGGAGGGGGGTGAACTCCTTTATCATGTTGTTCTTGTTGTGCGTTTGATGATTTATTTGTTGCAATTTGTGTTGTTGTGTATTTATTTCAAGTACATATTTAACCATCTAAAATAACATTTCCTCACACATAAGCATTTACAAGAAGATACATGAACTTAACACATAAGTTTATCTTGCATATTTATACACATGAAGCAAGGTCCTGTAAAGTTTATTTTTAATGAAGTAGAGGGTGCTTGCATAGCATAACAAGTCAGCCTTCTATTTTCAGATCATTTATGGTTTACAATGAGACTTCAAAGGATTACAGGGTCTATATTCCAAAGAAGAGGAAGACATTAGTAAGCAAGGATGTAAATTTTGAGGAAGAATTTGCATCTAGGAAGTCCCACGAACGTACTCCAGTGGTAGAGGATGAGGAGTAGAAAACTCTAAAGGTTGATCCAGGGTCACCAGTGATTTCCATGGCAATACAACAACCTTTAGGTGAATAGGGGGAGACAGGAGCCCCTTCCACTTCTATTAGGAGACCTCGATGTTTTAGTCATACATTGAGGGATGCTCAAGAGCATGTTGAGACTCCTAGGAGCACATTTAGAGAGATCATACCTCCAAAAAAGTTTCCAAACTATATGGCATTGATGAGAAACATTCTATATTATGAGCCTTCCACTTTTTAGGAGGCAGCAGACCAACAAGTATGGCAAGATTCCATGGTAGAGGTGCACACCTCCATCATGAAGAATGATGTTTGGGACATAGTTCCAAGACCGAAGGGGAAGTTAGTTGTGAGTTCTAGGTGGATATACAAGATCAAGAATGCTATAGATGGCAGCATGGAGAAGTTCAAAGCAAATTTTGTGGCGAGAGAGTTCTCCTAGAGAAAGAAGTGAACAATGAGGAGACATTTGCTCTAGTCACTAGGTACACTTCCATTAGTCCAGTTCTATCCTCGGCTTCATTTATGGGATGGAGGATACATCAGATGGACATGAAGACAACTTTCCTTAATGGGATCATGAGGAAGAAGTGTACACAGAGAAACCTCGGGGATTTGAGGTAAGTAGGAAGGATTCCCATGTGTGCAGGCTTAATAAATCCTTATACAGACTCACACATGCACCGAGAGCATGGTATTCAAGGATCAATGGATATCTACAGAGTATGGGCTTCATCAAAAGTGAAGAAGATCCCAACTTATATTATATATTTGTTCAAACTAATATGCTCATTTTGTTGTTGTATGTAGATGACTTGTTTCTGACAGGTGCATAGAATCTCATTGCAAAGTAAAAAACAAACATGGTAGTTGATTTTGAGATGAAGGACATCGACATGATGCATTACTTCTTGGGATTGGAGATTTGGTAGAGACTAGGGGAGATTTTCCTCTAGCGGGATAAGTATGCAGTTCAGATCCTGAAGATATTTCAGATGGAGGACTGCAAACCTATGGCTACAAACATTATCACTAATTTGAAGAAGGTGATAAATTTAGATTCAAATTTGGTGGGTCCCATGTTGTATAGGCATTTGATAGGTTCTTTGATGTATTTGGTCAACACCAGGCCAAATATATGCTTTGTAGTGAACACCTTGATTTAGTTCATGGTGGAGCCAAGGCAGGAGCATTGGGTAGTAGCAAAACATGTGCTCATATATTTGAGGGGCACAGTGGAGTTTGGTCTGAGATATATTGGAGATGGTGAAATGAAGTTGCAAGGGTATACAGACTCAAATTGGGCAAGTAGTGCAGTAGACATGAAGAGTACCTTGGGATGTTGTTTTAGCTTGGGATCAACGATGATATCATAGTTTAGTAGGAAGTATATTTTTGTGGCACTTATCTCAACATAGGTAGAATGCATGGTAGCTAGTACAGTTAGTTGTGAGGCCATCTGGATTCACAAGTTACTTGTAATATTTTTTGATCGGGAGTTGGATCCCATGATTATTTACTGTGACAATCAAATATGTATCAAACTCTTTGAGAATCAAGTGTTTCATGACAAGTCAAAGCATACAAAGATCATATATCACTTCATACGAAATAGGGTTCATAGGGAGAAGTGAAGCTGCAATATATTCCCATGGATCAATAGGTAGTTGATATTCTGACCAAGCCCTTGGAAAAAGGAAAGTTTGAGGCATTCAGAGACAAACTTGGATTGGCGCATAATTTGTTCCTCACTAAGAGGGAGTGTTGAGAATTATAGCTCAGACAAGAATTAGATCGAGATATTTTCAAAAAATTAATTTTTGAAAAGTAATTTTATTTTCGAATAAGTAAATTCTATTTTGTAATTCCCTTTAGCTAAAAAGTGAAAGTCTTATTTTTAGCAGTTGACTCTAAAACGTGTATTTCATGCATGCATGACTTAGACTAGGAGTAATCTCAAAAATAGATTAAGGTTTTGGTCTCAGCTAAAACTACAAAGACAAGTCAAGACAAAGAGTTAAGACACACAAGAGAACACATGAGCATTTGAGAAGGTTAAATTATTGAGAGAGAGGGAGAGAGAGACAGTGCAGGCAGCCAGGAAAGGGATGTTTCTAGGAAATGTGTAGTCTCATATAGTCATACAAACATAATAGTAAAAAAATTGTACAGTAGTGTCGTACATAAGTTATATAGTTTGTACATCAATAGTGTACAGCAAAAAATTGTTGTTTATGTTTTTTCAACAAGTTGTACCCTTATATAAGGTTGTTCCGCTCAAGTTCAAGGTGATTTTTAGGTATCCATCCAATGTTATTTTTAGATATATTGTGAAGGTTTCCTTGTAAGTTTTTCGAAGGAATGAAAAATAGTTATTGTGTTGGGACAAGAAAAATACCACAGAGGAGAACATAGGATCCAAAAGCAATGGTGGTGTCTAAAGACACAGTTGCACTCAACCACATATGATCTTCACGATATGATGATGATAGACTGATCCAAGGGATAATCTATAAATAGGTTTAGTTATGGACCAAACCAAACAAGCACAGATCACGTCAATTGTACATATCCATAAAATGTCAATCTAGAATCCAAAGTGGACACATTCAACCATATTTAGTCGACGGTCAGCCCAAATAATTGGTCAACTCCATTAATCTGACAAGGTGAGGCTTACCAAGGAACCCAATGTTCCAACACACGCACACACACACACACACACACACACACCCTCATAAACTTATCTTGGAGGAAAACAAATTACATAGCACACAACTTCCCCCCTTGAATTTGTTATGACTACAAAATTTGATCAAACACAGTATAGCAACACTCCTGAAGAAGTTTGAACAATGTCACCATCAACATGTTGGGTATGTGTTATATTCTTTGCACGAGTAGTAGTGTCTGAGTGCTTGCGTCGGGCGCGCAGGGGGGTAAGAGGGGGGGGTGCAGGGGGGCGGAGCCCCCCGCGCGGGGGTTCGGGGGCAGCGCCCCTGAAAAAAAAAAATTGGGCCGACATATTTTCGCCGGTTTCAGGCCGACATATTTCCGGGACCACATGATATTAGGTGGTTTTCGGCACATGGTTTTCTATTTCCGGTTAAGGAATTAGGGTTTTGGACTAATCCAAGTCATTGGGTTAGGGTTTTGGATGCCGCTGGCTCCTATATGTATATTGTATTGTAAACAATGTAATACAAGTGTATCAATATAATATATGTTGGTTTTCCCGGTTTGGGTTTCCAGGTGAAAAATCTCTGTGTAATGTTTGTATTTGCCATTATATCTTTTCTGTTCTTTTCTGAATATCAGTTTGCAGTAGATATTGTACAAGGTTAGAATTTACACAACATTGATCAAGTACAAGTAATAAAATACTCGGAAGGAAATCATCCAATGCAAATTGTTGTCCAAAACTCAATCCCAATTGATCAGTCGACTAGACAGCAAGACAACACAAGACAAACAATCAATCGACTAGACAAGAAACGCACCAAGATAATCAATGTTTGTCAATCCAACATTTTTTGTCAATCCAGACAGTCTTTGTATCAGGTGCAATAAGTAGTAGTACATCTCCCAACAATAGAATCGAACATGATTCGGTTGGTCTGAACAAGTCCAAGTCGATTCAACAAGAAACAATTGAGTCAACAAGAAGACATCATTTGGGTTTGTATATCAACAACTTCAATTACTCCCCCCCTTAAACACAACTTAGGGGATCGATAAGTATCAGCAATTGGTCTCATCGAAAACACTAATCAACAGACAACAACTATTCAAAGCTCAATCGACAAACACTAAGTCAAAACTCCAATCGATTGTCATCTTTGATTGAGCCTTAGTGGACCAATATCCCAGTCAAAACTTAATCAATTGTCATCTATGGTCGAACCACAGTCAACCACTTCTAAAGGAAATCAATAGTAAGTAAGAGGAGTGTTGCATGACTATACAATCGATAATACAAAACAATATCAAATCTTCAAACATCAAGTCAAATTATTGCAAGACCATCTATTATCCCTAAAGTTGTCCCTGGCTATTAAGAGGCAAGCTAGGGCACCTCAGTTATTGCAATGGTTTATATTTGTAAATCAAAATGAGTTTATAGATTGGTTTGTGGATCGGGTAGTGGATAGGTTGGACAACAATTGATCAGGTTACACTTTTGAATCAGGTTTCCACAACATCCAACTTAGTCAAAGGAAATCACTATGATTAGATAGATGAATAAAGTAAAAGGCCGATCAAAGAGAAATTACAAGTTACAATATGTTGACTTGTAAAGAAGAAATTTCAAATTCCCGAATAATATTCAGAAACCAAAAATAATAATTTTAAATGCAAATCCTGAAAAAATGAATAACAACAAAATATTTAACCGAAATTTAGAACATAACAAGATACACCATTGCTTTGCAAAATTTTCAGATGGATTCAAAATAAGACAAAAGAAATGAAAAGCATAGAAAAAGATAGTCTAACCATCATAATGTTTTTCAATTGAGTGTAAAAATGTTGCAGATTCCAACTTTACAATTTTGATCAATATGTTCCTTAAATGCCACAAAATATGAACCCTTCACTCTGTCATATAATTCCCTTTTTATACAAAGGGTAGGTTTCCAACTGGGACTGAGATCCTAAAACCTAGTTACAGTTTAGATCTTGATTCGATATATATGGCTACCACTATTGATTACATTTAATGTGACAACAACATAATCCTTTATCTTAGGGAAAAGATATTTTATCATAACTCCTAAGATATATTTGACCCTTACACATAGGATCTGCAAAAAATGTTCCAAAAACTTATACATTGAAGACTAAACCTTCAAACTTGTGCTAAATCATTATCATCATGATGTTGAACATGTTTACAAAAGAGATCTTCAACTTCCTGAATTTCCTCATCATTCTGTCAAAAAGGAGAGCTACAAAATCACCACTTTTGAAGCACGAACCCAATAATTAAAGATGACATGTGTATTGGTAAAACATGAAGCCTTTTCATCCCTGAGTAGAAGTTTTCCCTTTAGACTTTTCTTGCTGCAATTTAGTTTTAAGCACAACATTACTCCAATACAGTTTGATGTTCATTTTTCTGACTTTTTTTGACAATTCACACGGAGTTTTGTGCTTTTCTTTCAACTTTTGGACTTTTTCTTGCAACTTATCATTCCATGTATCAAGTGTCTGATTCTCCTGCTTCAACTCTTTAATGGCTATCTTATATTCCTCGGTCACATGTTTTCCTGGTGCATCCTCTATTTCATCCATGTGTTCATCTTGGTCCTCTTCTGATGCAGGCTTGTTTAATTCAATTGAGAGTTTGGGTTTCTTAGGCTTTGTTCCATACGCATGCCCCTTTGAAGATGCTTCTTCAACAATGTATTTCTTCAAAGGTTTAGATAAGTTGGTTGTTTCTTCTTTATAGGATTCTGACAATTCTTGGATCTCTGGACTATAAGTGAGATCTTGTGTTGTTCCATCATCTAATTGAGAATATTCAACTTTAGCCACTGGTTGTTGTTGTTATTTCTTCCTGGTTTTCCTTATTGGAATTTCCCTTAAGGTTTTAATTGCCATCCTTTCTTTCTTGGTAATCTCAAGGATCTTTTATGGGATGTCATCATCTATGATAATCATTTTTTCTTCCTTCAAAGATGCTTTGAACAGAACCTTAGAATTCAACCTCAGCTCATTTGTAGGTCAAGTTTTGGGTATGCTAGGGTAGCGTACAGGTTGTTTTCCTTTGTTCCTTTTGATTTGTATTACCTTAGGAGATTCTTCAACTGGTATATCATGAATTTCTAATTCAGACTATATTTTTATCCTAGGAATTTCCTATGTCATTTGTCTAGTCCTCTTGGTATACACCCTGTCAATTCCCACGAACTCATGTTTTGATGCAGATGATTCATATTTTTTCTTATATGATTCTTCTTGTTGTAAAGCGAGATTTCTATTTTTGGATATGGTTTCTCTCATTATAGTGGAAGCATCTTCTTGTACCTTTAATGTACTATTTGATGTGTTGTCCTTTCTTGTTGAAACCCTAGTTTTCTTGTCAGGAGTTGTTTTTTGTGTTTTTCAAACCAGTTCTTCAAACCCTAAGGAAGACAATAGTTGTTTCCAGGACACTTGAACTTCACTTAATGCATACATAACCATACTTTTGATTAAACCTTGATGAAATAAGATTTTATGAGAAGTTTGAGGATGACTCAGTATCCTCTTAGCCATCTTTGTCAAAAAATTTAACAGATAAAAGGGCAGATTCATTTCCATATCACCATTTAAATGCATTAGAAAATGCATGTGGTAGCAATGAATGTATAAAACATACCTTCACATGCTATGTATATTTGGACTACTGCTAAGAAACTCTTCCATTCTTCCTTCAGCCATTTATTTGGAATTCCTTGACTCTGATTTGGATTTTGGTGTTTTTCCACTAAAAATTGATTACACGTGTCTGCAAGGAGTCTGCTCTTCTTCCACCATCTTTCACCCTTTACAGGTAAACGACAGACTCCTTCAATTGAATTATTATTGACATGAATGAACACATCTCCAACCTGAGTCTGAAATCCATCGAAATTCTTAGCAAACAGCATCGAAATTTCTTCATGGTGGCCATGAAAAGTGCAGCAAAACTTAAACCATTCTCCCTAGATGAATTTCTCCATAATTTCTGGGCAGGATTCTAATAATTCAATCCCCTCTGGTTCTAATCAAAGAATTCAACCACCTTTCTTGAGCAACATATTCCACTCTGACAGGTTCATACTAATCATGAGCTTTGTTATACCTATCAGAATTAGGGTTTCTCCTTACTTAGGCTTTCAAATTACCTACACAGAACAGCTAACACAGAAGGGTTTTTGTTGCAAATGGTGTTAAGTTGTACTTCCCTTTGTTTTTGAATTCATTAAAAACAAAATTAAAACATAATTTTGCATGTTTCTAATTTGTGGCCCGACACCTAGGTTTGATGGGAGTACGAATAGATTTGGATTCAAGTTCATTAAATCATGCATAGGGATAGAAAAATGATTTAGATCTGACATAATTTAATATCATAACCGTTTTCATGATCTTGTGCATGATTTTGAAGCAGCTGGAATGATCTTCAGATTTGAAGCACACTTGAAATAATGATGTTTTTATGTTCTACAAGAATGGCAGCATTCTTGTAGCGACCTTCCTTATTATTCAAACCTTGGAAAATGCCCTTTCATTGGAAATGTGAATAACAAATATGATGTGACACATCCTATCTATGCAAAAATTTCAACCTTATTCTATAAGAAGAAAATGAAAATAGACTTAAGCAAAAACAAATCACACCAAAATGAAAATTAAAGTATAAAAGGTGCAACCAACAAAGGAAAACATGATCAGAACAAATTTTGATAGAATGGGATTAATTTTATAAACAAGAAAGGTAGTAGTAGGCTTAGGGATTAACACCATCCATCAATCCAGCCATAATCTATCCGGGTAGGAGACACTGGTCCATGGTAGCCATAATTTTAGACCTGACATATTAGAAACAATGTTATCCATAACAACATTCTCAAATTATGTCATGTTAGGAACATGCAACTCATCAATCTGTTCAACACAATCAATAGGTTTCTCTTTTGGACAACTAATCTGAACTCCACATACAACAACTAAGACTTCCCTGGTTGCAGCAAGGTCGGGGGTCGGCAAGGAGGCAACAACAACATCATAGCCAAGACATTTTCTTGGTGACTTGATCTCAAGGGTAATAGGAACAACAATACCCTATCCATTCTTCTTGGGTCCTCCTCTGATATAGCCCATCTTGCTTAGTAGTCGGGATCCAATACTAGTAGTGTATTTCTCATAACTAGGAGAAATATCATTGTCAGTAGTCAAAGAAACATATGAGGGTGTAGTGCATAAATCAACATCTTTCTTACAAAGAGCATTAAGAGTTGAAGAAGCAATAGGTGATATTTGTTGAAATATTGTAACTTCGAAGAATATTCTAATTATATTTGATTTATTATCTTATAGATCAAATCCCCTTTTGTGGATGGATCATGTCGGGACTTGTATAAGACCAAATCCCCTTTTTTGGATTGGTCAAACCATATTTATATAGTGGCATTTGTAAAGTCGACCCCTAGGGTTTATAAAGTGGTTTTAACCACTCTTGGAAGAAGTCAACCCTACTAAGTGAAGAGACATAACCCTAGCGCCTCCTCAACAAGTATTTATAAGTGAGGATGGTGCCTCACTTGTTCATTCACTCACTCAGTCATCTAGTGTGCATCTTTTGAAGGTAGTTACAGTGGTGGGAGGAGAAGAGAGGCACATGCTCAGTCCTAGTTTATTCTTGGATTTTTTGGTCTTAGTCTTGGCATTGCATTGGCAATCTATTATTGAGGAATTTTTTGTTGGGTTTTCTCCCCCATGATGGTTTCCCAGGATAAAAAAAATTGTACCTTGTGATTGTGTTTCTTTCAGTGATCCTCTTTATGTTGTTGTTTTGGAAATACATTGAGAAAATTGAAAATAACCTAATAACAGCATTAATTTTAACATGGTATTAGAGCTTGACTGAATAGAGCACATTTCACCGGGTATCTAAAAATGTCATTATTGTCGTACAAGGAAATTAGCGCTTTTTACTGAAGAGGAATTTCTGACCAAAAACTATCTAGGGAAGTGTGTCCTACCCTAGCTCATCTTTTGGCAGCTTGAGCGCACCTTTTTAGCGGCTAGATTCTCCGGAAATTCAAGCCTTAGTTTTGAATGGTACCATAAAATCAAAAAACCAGGAAACCAAAACCAGTACTAGAAGTACCAGTCCAAAAATGTGCAAATCAAGTTTTAAGGGGTAAAACTTGGAATTTTTTGAAATAGTCAGCTCCAACCAACTCACCCCAGCCCAGTGCATCTCCTGGTAAGTTCAGATTCATTTTCTGAGCACTTTCATTTTCTGGTCATTTTCTTAGCTCCAGGTCAAGATGTCTGGAAGCACCAAGCCTCTTGACAAGTATGAAGGTGTGGAAAATTTATTTGCATGGAAGTACAGAATTGGACTCATTCTTGAATATAATGACCTTGCAAAATTCATAAAAGAAAATGTATTGGAACCTGAAGAAGAAGCAGCCAAAGATAAGTACAAGAAGGATATGATTAGGGCCAAAAGAATAATTGCAGATTCCATTAAAGACCACTTGATCCCTCAAGTGTCTTCTAAGAATAATCCAAAAGATATGTTTGATGCCCCAACCAGAATGTATGAAGGAAGGAACATCAACCGGAAGATGAATCTGAGAACCCAACTCAAGAATACAAAGATGCAGAAAGGAGAAATAGTTCAAGACTATTTCTCTAGGGTTTCTCAATTCAAGGAATAGTTAGAAGCAATTGGAGAAAAAATAGATGAAGATGAACTCATAATGACAACTCTTGATGGTTTCACAAGACCTTGGGATTCCTTCATCCAAACTATCTGTGCAAGAAAAGAGAAACTCCAATTTGACAGTCTATGGGAAGAATGTGTTCAAGAATAAGCAAGAGTGGTCAACCGAGAAGTTGTACTATTAAGGGATGAAGATCAAGCCCTAGCTACTCATGCTAAAGGAGGAAAGAAAGGTCTCATTTCCAAAAGGAGACAAATTTTGATAAAGAATATCATCCTCCAAAGAGATTCCAGAAATATCATAAGGGTCAAAGAAAGGGAAAAGACTTCTCCTCTTGTCAATGTTATCATTGTGATAAGATGGGACAAATTGCTAAGAACTATCCTGCTAGAAAGGAAGAATACAAGAAGAGAAATAAAATAAAATAAAAGACATCATGCCCATGCAGTTGAAGATGATGAGCCACCCAAGCAGTTAAATAAAGAAGAAATTGAAGATTATGTTTTGTTTTTCGCCCTCTCAGGCTCTGTGACACCTGGAGACGATACTTGGGTCATAGATAGTGGTGCCTCTAAGCACATGACATGTCAAAAATATATTCTCTCTAGCCTTACAGAAAAGGACTTCCCCGAGCAATTTTCACTTGGAGATGATTATCAGTACCCTATCAAAGGAATGGGAGAATCCACCTAGAAATTGGATTTAGGAACTCTGATGAGAATGAAGGATATACTCTATGTACCAAGTTTGACAAAGAACTTACTTTCTATCTCAGCCCTAGATAAGAAAGGTTTCAGGGTTGCATTCATAGATGGTGAAGTTCTTATGTAGCCTAAAGGAAAAACTATAGAAGATGCAGTTGTTATTGGAACAGAAGAAGGAGGTTTGTACAAGTTAAAAGGTCACTCAGATGTAGTCTTAACTCGCTCTATTGAAATTCCTTGTGAACTTTGGCATAGAAGACTAGCTCACATCAACTACAAAGCCTTACCATATGTAAGCAAGGTAGTTACAGGTTTACCAGAAGTTAAGGTCGATCATGAAGGTGTATGCAAGGGATGTGCACAAGGAAAGAACATAAAGAATCCTTTCCCAAAGAGCAACAGTAAAACAGAATGAATCTTGGAACTCATCCACTCATATGTATGTGGTCTAATGCCATCAACCTCTCTAAGCGGGTATGTATGAGCGTAACAAAAGAGCCTTGAACCTCATAATTTTTGGTATAAAAGAACAACAAGAGGAGGATATGCTAGCAATAGTAAAAGAAGAATTAAAAAATAAATCACAAATTCATACAACTTACATGATAGAAGCAAAGAGGCTAGGAAAAATAATTGATCATAAAGATAGGTTGATCTGTGTCAAAGTAAGTTGTAATGACCATAAATATAGCATACTTAGTAAATCTCTGAGCTTAAAAGGGTCAGGAATATTTATAAATGAAGACCTCATTCCTAAAGACCAAGCTGAATTAAGGAAGGAAGTTCAAAAGGTAAAAGAAGCCAGGAAAGAAGGAAAATGGGCAATAATTAGAAATCGAAAAGCTATTGTTAGGGATAGAGACCAGAAGGATAATAATAAATAGGAATTTGAGACACTCATGATCCTTTTAAAGGTCCTATAATTTATATATTTTGAAATCCATTTTGAATTATTTTGAATTTTGATAAAACTTTAAAGTTTAATATTAATATTGTATAATCTATTTCAATTTTTTTGGTGATCTAGAGTTCTATGGCTATACATAAAGAAAAAGTGGTTCAATTTCTTTTTATTGTAATTAAAGTTTATTAATATTTCTTTTTAGTGTAATTAAATTTTATTAATATATTTTGAAATCCATTTTGAATTTTGATAAAACTTTAAACTTTAAATATTAATATTGTATAATCTATTTCAATTTTTGGGGTGATCTAGAGTTCTATTACTATACATAAATCAAAAGCAGTTAAATTTCGTTTTATTGTAATTAAAGTTTATTAATATATTTTGAAATCCATTTTGAATTATTTTGAATTTTGATAAAACTTTAAAGTTTGGGGTAATCTTGAGTTCTATAGCTATACATAAAGAATCACAAGTAAAATTCTAAAGAATCACAAGTAATCATTTACCTTCTTAAGGTCTGATAGACCAATCGGTCTTAGTGGACGTTAATCATCATCATCATCATCATCACTATGTATCATTTATTGATGATTACTCTCGTAATACTTGGGTTTATTTCTTGAAATCAAAAGATGAAGTACTCATAAAGTGCAAGGAATTCAAAATCCTTGGTAGAAAACCTCTCCTAAAGAAAAATCAAGATACTCATATCAGATAATGGAGGAGAGTACACCTCAAATGAATTTGGAATCTTTTGTAAAGATGTCGGGATTAAGAGGGAGCTCACCACTCCCTATAATCCTTAACAAAATGGTATAGCAGAAAGAAAGAATAGAACAAGTATGGAAGTAGTAAAGACTATGACTCACGATCAAGATCTTCCAATGCACTCATGGGCTGAAGCAGCAAGAACAACAGTTTATGTCCAAAATATATTATCCCATATTGCACTTGGATTAAAAAACCCTAAAGAAATATTCATTGAAAAGAAGCCAAAAGTAATCCATCTCAAAATATTTGGTTGTCCAGTATTTGTACACATTCCAAAAGAAAAGAGAACTAAGTTGGATCCCTCGGGAAAGAAGGGAATATTTGTTGGATATTGTGAGGTCTCTAAAGCCTTCAGAATTTACATACTAGGTTACCACCATATTGAGAACAACAGAGATGTGACCTTTGATGAAGATGCATCACTCAAGAGATCAAGTAAATTCCATCTTGAAGAAGTATATGAGGAAGAACCTGTACCTCCCAGAGTTGCAGAACCCGTGAAGGAAGTTACAATTACCCCTGATGATGAGATTCCAGAAGATCATGATATGATAGAATATCAAGAACCTCCCCGTATGACGATCTCTCACAAGAGAAAGCCATCTTGGGTGAGATAACTTATTCAAGATGCAGAGAAGTATGGTGCCCCAGAAGGAACCATGAGACAAAGATAGAAACCTAAGCCATTCTCCAACTATATGGCCTTGATGTGTGATCTCATAGAAAAGGAACCTACTTTCTTTGAAGAGGCCATTCAGAAGAAAGAATGGGTGGATGCCATGACAGAAGAATACCAATCCATTATAAAGAATGATGTATGGGAAGTAGTTCCCAAACCAAAGAACAAAGATGTGGTATCTTCCAAGTGGATATACAAGATAAAACACGCAGCAGACGGAAGTATTGAAAAACATAAAGCAAGAATTGTGGCTCATGGTTTTTCTCAAAAGGAAGGTAATGATTATGAAGAGACATTTTCTCTTGTATCTAGATACACTTTTATCAAAACCATCATAGCTCTTGCAGCCAAAATGAAGTGGAAGTTACACTAGATGGATGTGAAAACAACCTTCTTAAATGGTGTTATTGAAATGAAGTGTATATATAACAACCACAAGGGTTTGAAGTTGAAGATATAAAGACTCATGTCTGCAAGTTGAAGAAAGCTCTGTACGGGTTGAAGAAAACTCCTAGAGCTTGGTATGGAAGAATTGATAGTTTCCTAACAAGCCTGGGCTTTACCAAGAGTAAAGTTGATTCTAATCTTTACTTCAAGGTTATGAATGATATGCCAATTATATTGCTACTGTATGTGGATGAATTATTCTTAATAGGAGAAGAAAATCTCATCAAAGATTGTAAGAAGAAGTTCATTGCATATTTTGACATGAAATACCTAGGCCCAATGCATTGTTTCTTAGGTCTTGAAGTTTGGAAGAGTCCAGAGAAGATCTTCCTTAACCAAGGGAAGTATGCAATTGAAATACTGAAGAGATTTGACATGTTGGAATGTAAATCCATGAACACACCCATGGAAACAAATTTGAATCTCATGGTTGATACTTCGTCGGAGTTGGTTGATGCTACTCTATACAGACAGATTATTGGATCGTTGATGTATCTGACGAATACCAGGCCAGATATATGATTTGCTGTGAAAACCTTGAGTCAGTATCTGGTAGAGCCCAGACGTGTTCACCTTGTAGATGCAAAGAATGTGATGAGATACCTTAAGGGTATGTTGGATTGTGGTCTCTGTTATACTGGAGATCATGACTTCAGACTGTATGGTTATACTGATTCAGATTGGGTTGGAAGTGCTTCTGATAGAAAGAGAACTTTAGGATTTTGTTTCAGTTTGGGGTGTTGTTGGGTATTTTACCCTACGGACTAGTAAGCTAGGGTTCTAAGCCTACATGCAGATCATGACCCTTCAGATTTAATCTTTATCCTTCTACCCAAAATCTCAACCCCTTTTCTCAGGCAAACACAGTAAGAATGA
>ML783406.1:627560-658089 GCA_009831015.1 Picea engelmannii | reverse complement strand
CCGCGCCCAGTAAGAAGTTAGGGCACGGGTTGCTTGTTTTTAAGTGAATTTTGAGGAATTACTCAGCATGGCTTTGGCTATGAAGAGGCATGAGTTGGCCTGATGCCAGGTAAACCTGTATGGTGCATTTTAGGGTTATAACATGGGGTCAACCATGACTTCATGGAAAAGCAGAAAGCAATCCAATATTGCTCTTAGCACAGTAGAAGTAGAATATATTGCAGCATGTTCTGCCAGTTATGAATCTATATGGATTTGGAAGTTGTTGGCAGGTCTATTCCATCTGGAGATGGAAGCCACCATGCTTCTATGTGATAACCAAAGTTGCATAAATATGAGGGAGAGCCCATTGTTCCATGATAAGTCGAAGCACATAGAGATTTGATATCACTACATTTGTGATATGGTGCAAAGGGGAGTTGTAAAGCTCCAATATCTTGGCACAGATGAGTAGGTTACATATGAGTAGGTTACAGATGTGTTGACCAAGCCTTTGTCTCGTGTGAATCTTGAGTACTTTCGAGACAAGCTTGGTGTTATCCAAAAGGACCTCCCTCGAAATGGGGGGTGATGTTGACGATACTATGGTATCCTGACCAATAGCGGGTAGCTCCGTTAGGATTTTATATTCTAGGGGATTGATCATCTCTGGGAAGATCCTGAAGGTCTGGTAAGGATGGTCTATCAGAGTACCTATGCATGTATATGTCAGTTGTGGTTAGTAGTGGTAGCTCCATTAGGATTTTATATCCTAGGGAATATTATGATTCATGGGCAGATCCCAAAGGTCCGGTAAGGACGTTCTGTCAGAGTACCACATGGTAGCTTCTTAGGATTTTATATCCTAAGGAATCTTATGATTCCTGGGTAGATCCTGAAGGTCTGGTAAGGACGTTCTGTCATAGTACCACAAAATTTCGTTGTTGCACCTGGCTCATTCTGTTGCCATATGATGATGATGTTGTTGTCTTAGCCTCATTTTGTTGATGTTGTTGTTTCAGCCTCGAGTTGTTGATTATGTTGTTGTCTCATCCTCATATTGATGATGTTTTTTCAACCTCATGTTGTTGATGATGTTGTATCAGCCTCATGTTGTTGATGATGGTGTACCAGCCTCCGGTTAGTGATATTGTTGTTCTAGCTTTATGCTAATTGATGTTGATGTTTCAACTTCATGTCGATTATAATGATATTGATGCTACTCAAGCTCCATGTTGTGAATGATGATGATATTGATGATGAGAAGAAAAGAAAAAACTTCTCATGATTTGTAGATGTGCCAGTCAGTTTTTCAGATGTTGATGATGATGTTTCCCTCTCTCTCTCATGATGATGTTGTATTGGGTTATGTCAGTAGAATACCCTTCTTGTTAAGGGGCAGTGTTGAAATATTGTAACTTCGAAGAATATTCTAATTATATTTGAGTTATTATATTATAGATCAAATCCCCTTTCATGGATTGATCATGTCGAGACTTGTATAAGACAAAATTCCATTTTATGGATTGGTAAAACCATATTTATATAGTGGCATTTGTAAAGTCAGCCCCTAGGGTTTATAAAGTGGTTTTAACTACTCTTGGAAGAAATTGTCCCTACTAAGTGAAGAGACATAACCCTATCGCCTCCTCAACAAGTATTTATAAGTGAGGATGGTGCCTCACTAGTTCATTCACTCACTCACTCATCTAGTGCACATATTTTGAAGGCAGATGCAGTTGCAGGAGGAAGGAGAAGAGAGGTGCATGCTCAGTCCTAGTTTTTTTTGGTCTTGGTCTTGGCATTGTATTGGCAATCTATTATTAAGAAATTGTTTGCTTGGTTTTCTCCCCCATGAGGTTTTCCTAGGATAAAATGTTGTGTACCTTGTGATTGTGTCTCTTTCAGTGATCCTCTTTATGATGTTGTTTTGGAAATACATTGAGAAAATTGAAAATAACCTAATAACAACATTAATTTTAACAATATTGTCAGCTCAACAACATCAATCTTCTTCTCAACATGTTGCATTCAGAGAACTTCTTCTTCAAGGTTTTGTTTGTAGTCCTGCAAGCCCTGAATAATCTCATCCTTCTCGATCTATTGTAGTAGCAAAGCATCATAATCTTATTTCAAAGCCTGATATTGATCAAAATGTTGATGTTTTATATGATTCTCATATCTTATAGTTATTGCATTATGATTAATAACAAGATTCACTTTCATACATCAGTTATCATAAAATAATTATACACTGAAAATCCCAATTATAACAATGCAGCAAAAATAACGAGATCTAGAAATATTAACCATGCACAGTAGACACAAGAACACAAGATTTTATCCAGGGAAACCCAGCCTTGGGAGAAAACCCAACAAACTTTCTCTAGAAGAATTCAGTCCAAGATATTACCAGTACATCACCATCAATAGCCAAAATACCATACAGAGAAGATCCTCCCCGAGTCTAGCATCACCAAGAACTAGCTCCTCAATAATATGACCAAGAATAACCAAGCAAGAGCTTCTCCAAGTGCGATGCACTCTCTAAGATAACAAGTAACCCAAAAATAGCGAAACTGCCAAAATTGTCGCTGCAACTGCCTTGTGTGCACTGCAGAAAGGAGAACTAACTGATTGTCCAAATGAAATGAGCCATGCATATATTTATACTAATTTGGGTGCCAATCTAGGACCAATTTCTTATTTCTGGGTCTTCAATTACTTCATTATTTTCCTATGAGGCTGACTTCTCTTCCTGGGTCTTCAACTTCTTCCTGGGGCTTATGTAATGGTGTAGATGGGTCTTCTTGTACTTTCTTGTGGAGAATGATTGCACAAAGATGCAAATATCCAACACTCCCTCTCAACGAGGGAGACATTCTTCATACTTGGATTTCTTCTGTCATAGAAAGGTTTTCTTCATGAGCCATGTTGATGTGTCATCTCCACACATGCATTCCATCCAGGAATATGCATGTGATTACGTCTTGATTCCATCCATTCCTTGTCAGGAGAAGGACTATACCTGGGCCATTAACCACTAGAAAAGCCCCATGAGTGAATGAATTATTACCCTCGGTCATATCAGCACTAGCATAGCCCCATGCATGACCAATCTAGGGTAATGTATGCCCGATGGTATGGGAAATTCACTACTAGCAAAGCCACGTAAGTGAATGAATCATTTTCCCTTGGTCATATTAGCACTAGCATAGCCCCGTGCATGACCAATCTGGGAGAATGTTTGTCCGATGTTATTTCCTGGAGAACATCAACATACCTAGGCCATTCATCGCTACCAGAGTCCTGTGAGTGAATGAATCATTCTCCCTTGGTCATATCAACACTAGCATAGACTCGGGCATGACCAATATGGTAGAATGTATGCCTGATGCTATCAACATACCTGGGCCATTCACCACTAGCAGAGCCCCATGAGTGAATGAATCATTCTCCCTTGATCATATCAGCACTAGCATAGCCCTATGCATGACCAATCTAGGAGAATGTTTGCCCAATGTTGAAACATCAACACTCATCACTAGCCAAATCAGCATGGCTAATCCTAAGCATCATCCTCCTCAGCCAAGTCAGCATGGCCACTCTCGGAGGATATATGCAATCTGCTCATCTGTGGATAAGTATTGGAGCTTCAATGCTCCCTTATGTACCATGTCTAAGATGAAGTCTTGCAAGAATATTATAAATTTGCACCACTTCACAACTTGTGACACTCGTTGTGACATACTACAGCTCTATTGTATTGAGTGCTACAGAAGCCTGCTTTCAGTTTATCCCAAAAATCGTAATTGATTCCAAGCTGAAGCAGCACCCTGAGGTGCCCAATATGTCTATTTCACTCCCTACTCAATCGAAATTTGTATATCTTTGCAGCCTCATTTCATCACCTGAGACAAACCATATACAATTGTACCATGCTTCACTACCACCCAATGGAATTTCCTTGGCTTTAACCAAATACTGGCTCAAGGTGCTCACTACAAAGCAAATATTTGGCCTGGCATTAACTAGGCACATTAAGGATCCAATCAACTTCATGTACATCATGGGATCCACCAAATATGAATATGAAGTAGAATCACTCAACTTCTTCAGATTTGTCATCATAGGTGTAGTCATGGACTTGCAATCCATCATATCAAATCTCATCAATATCCCCTGAACGAGGAAGATCTCATCTGATCTCGTCACACTTATAATCCCAAGAGTACATCCAGTGAGGATCCTCCATCTCGAACTCTGAGTCCAAATCCCTCTGTCACTAGAGTAAGTCATATTGTCCAGTCTACCTCACTAGTTGCTCCCTCTGTGACTCAGACAAAATCCATACCCAGTCCTCCTGACTTGCTGCCTCCTCTATCATTGTAGCAAGATCACATCTCCTAGAAGCCTCTTCCTCTGAAGCTTTTTTTTGGCCTCCTCAACTCATGACACTTGTATGTCATTCCTGTGAGATGTCTCTCTCCCACCTAGATCTGAGGGGGAACTCCCTCTGAATGATTGGCTCTCCCTCTGAGCCAACTAACTCTCTCAAAGATTAGGCTCACTCCAAGTCTGCATGCTCCCTATGAAGCTTGACTCCCTCTAATTCTATACAATCTTCAGAGCCATATGCTCCCTCTGCATCTGCTAACTTCCTCAGAAATCTAAACTCTTATGAACTATCCTAGGGGGGCTACTCCTCCCTATTGGATCCCGAGGGTTGACTCCTTCTGAAATCTGGCTCCTTTTGAGTTGGTACTTGGTGCGGCCACCTACCTCACCACTGGTGGACCCATCTGCTTCTCACTTTCAATCTCCATGTGGAACACTCTGTATCCCACAAAAGTGTCCTTCTTTTCAGAAGGTTCTAACTTTGTCTTCTTCACCTTTGGTAAATGGATGTATATTGGCATGTATACAACTCCATGTCTGGATAGATTTCTCCATCTCTCAAACTAGAGACCATCTAATTTGTTGCCTCCTATAACTATCACTATAGCTCCCTCTCAAAGCTATCACCTGTGACCTGCCTAGAACAAGTGCAGTAACAAAAATAGTAGACAAGAAAAATATTCTTATGATAAGGAAAGAGGAACAAGAATAAACAATGGGAAACATGAACAACACTTTTCCAATATTGTTACCAATCATTCCTCCATGGTAACCTACCTGGAACAAAACAAGACCAAAAGACAAGAGCAACACGTTTCTAGTGTTGTGACCTCCATAGTAACCTACCTGGGAGAAAGACAACAACCAAGAACATCTTCTAGTAGACATCAATTTCATCTTGTAAATCGGTGCATCATTAGTACTAAACAATGAGCATTTACACAATGATCATTGTACTAACAATATTCAAAACATTTGATAGCAAAAGTACTTAGCAGTGATAGATCTCTAAAGACTATTGTCCCAATTTACAACTTTTACTTCAGATGCAACAATAAAATATCAAACCTAATATATCCAAACCTGGAGTATTAATTCCTATGGAGGATGTGATGTTCCTTTGAATGCACTGGATCCAATGATCCCTTTTGGGTCATTGCTTGGAAAAGGTCCCTTGTACATCCCATGCAAACACCATCATACTCTGCTAAATGATATAACTTGGAAAAATGTATAAGTGCATACCTCTGAAATTTATAGCACCATCCAACTTGTCTTCTAATCTGAAACTAGACACCATCAGTATAGGAGGAAATCACAAAATCAAGATAGCATATAGTTCAATGTCCAGGAAAATGTCAATAAACCCTAAAATTTCAACTTTGACGGAAAGTCAAACTGAGAAGTTCAGTAGGTGTGCTAGGGAAAGGCGAGATGCTCTATACAAAAAGTGTTCCTCAACTCAGCCCAATAAATGCTTAGTGAGCTTCATAAAGAAAGTTGTTGCAACTGCAATAGTGGGTTTTAGGTGAAATTTCAACTTTCACCGAGATGAAATATGAGACCACTAGGGGGTGTGTTAGACTAGGATGAGATGAGCTAAACTCATTGCCCTCCAATAAGTTTCTCAACTAGCTTGACAAGTTCAAGTCTGTGCAGCAACAAACAGGAACTGTGCAGTGGCAACATTTCAACTAGCTCTGATATTATGTTGATGTTTTATATGATTCTCAAATCTGATAGTTATTGCCTTATGATTAATAACAAGATTCACTTTCATACATCAGTTATCATAGAATAACTATACACTGAAAATATACACTATAACAATGCAACGAAAATAACTAGATCTAGAAATATTAACCATGCACAGTAGACACAAGAACACAAGAGTTTATCATGGGAAACCCAACCTTGGGAGAAAACCCAACAACCTTTCTCTAGAATAATTTAGTCCAAGATATTACCAATACATCATGATCAATAGCCAAACTATCATATAGAGAAGATACTCCCCAAGGCTAGCATCACCAAGACCTAGCTCCTCAATAATATGACCAAGAATAACCAAGCAAGAGCTTCTCCAAGTGTGGTGCATTCTCCAAGATAACCAGTAACCCAGAAATGGCGAAACTACCAAAACTACAGTTTCAACTGCCTTGTGCGCACTGCAGAATGGAGAACTGACTGACTATCCAAATGAAATGAGTCAGTCTTGTATTTATACTAATATGGGCACTAGTCTAGGGTTGACTTCTTATTTTTGGGTCTTCAATTAATTTATTATTTTTCTGTGAGGTCGACTTCTCTTCCTGGGTCTTGAACTTCTTCCTAGGGCTTCTATAATGGTGTAGATGGGTCTTCTTGTACTTTCTTGTGGAGAATGACTTTCCAAAGTTGCAAATCGTCAATACTCCCTCTCAACAAGGGAGGAATTCTCGATACTTGGATATCTTCTGTCATAGAAAGATTTTCTTCATGAGCCATGTTGATGTGTCATCTTCACACATGCATTCCATCCTAGAATATGCATGTGATAGCATCTCGAGTCCAACCACTCCTTGTCAAGATAAGGACTATACTTGGGCCATTCACCACTAGCAAAGCTTTGTGAGTGAATGAATCATTACCCTTGCTCATATCAGCACTAGCATAGCCCTATGCATGACCAATTTGGGGTAATGTATGCCCGATGTTATGGGCCATTCAATACTATCAGAGCCCCATAAGTAAATGAATCGTTTTCCCTTGTTCATATCAGCACTTACATATCCTCGTACATTACCAATCTAGGAGAATGTATGCCTTATGTTATTGCTTGGAGAACATCAACATACCTGAGCCATTCACCACTTGCAGAGCCCCGTGAGTGAATGAATCATTCTCCCTTAGTCATATCAGCACTAGCATAGCCCCGTGCATGACCAATCTGGGATAATGTATGCCTGATGTTATCAATATACATGGGCCATTCACCACTAGCAGAGCCCCGTGAGTGACTGAATCATTCTCCCTTGGTCATATCAGCACTAGCATAGCCCCGGGCATGACCAATCTAGGAGAATGTATGCCCATCAATGTTGAAACATCAACACTCATCACTATCCAAGTCAACATGGCTAATCCTGAGTATCATCTTCCTCAACCAAGTCAGCATGGCCACTATGGGAGGATATGTGCAATCTGCTCATCTGTGGATAAGTATTGGAGCTTCACTTCTCCCTTTTGTACCATGTCTCAGATAAAGTCTTTCAAGAAGCTTCTAAAGTCACGCCATTGTACAACTTGTGACACTGGTTTTGACATACTACGTCTTTGTTGTACTGAGTGCTACAGAAAAACTGCTTCCATCTTATCCCAAAAATTGTAATTGATTCCAAGTTGAAGCAGCACCCTGAGGTGCCCAGTCTATCTACTGCACTCCCTGCTCAATCGAAATCTGTATATCTTTGCAACCACAGTTCATCACCTGAGACAAACCATATCCAACTATACCATGCTTCATTGCCACCCACTGGATCTGCCTTGGATTGAACCAAATATTGGCTCAGGGTGCTCAATGTAAAGAAAATATCTTGCCTGGCATTAACCAGGTACATCAAGGATCCAATCAACTGCCTGTAGATCTTGGGATCCACCAAATACGAATCTGAAGTAGAATCACTCAACTTCTTCAAATTTGTCATCATAGGTGTAGTCATGGACTTGTAGTCCATCATATCAAATCTCATCAATATCCCTTGAATGAGGAAGATATCATCTGATCTCATCACACTTCTAATCCCAAGTGTACATCCAGCGAGGATCCTCCATCTCGAACTCTGAGGCCAAATCCCTCTGTCACTGGAGTAAGTCTTGTTGTCCAATCTGCCTCATTGGTTGCTCCATCCGTTACTGAGACAAAATCCATAACCAGTCCTCCTGATTAGTTTCCTCCTCTGTCACTATAGCAAGATCAAATCTCCTATAATCCTCTTGCCTCTTAAGTTTTTTGTCTGGCCTTCTCAACTTGTGACATGTGTCTGTCAGTCCTTGAAGATGTCTCTTTCCCACCTGGATCTAAGGGGGAACTCCCTCTTAATGATTGTTTGTCCCTCTGAACCAACTGACTCTCTTTGATATCAGGCTCACTCTGAGCCTGTATGCTCCCTTGGAAGCTTGACTCCTCTAATTCTATACAATCTTCGAAGCCATATGCTCCCTCTACATCTGTTGACTTCCTTTGAAGTCTGATCTCCTATGAATTGTCCTGGGGGGGGGTGCTCCTCCCTACCGGATCCTGAGGGTTGACTCCTTCTAAACTCTGGCTCCTTTTGAGTTGGTACTTGGTGGGGCCACCTACCTCACCATTGGTGGATCCATATGCTCCTCACTTTCAATATCCATGTGGAACACTCTATATCCCAGAAAAGTATCCTTCTTTTCTGAAGGTTCTAACTTTGTCTTCTTCACCTTCAGTATATGGATGTATATTGTCATGTATGCAACTCCATGTGTAGATAATGTGCTCCATGTATCAAACTAGAGACCATATAATTTGTTGCCTCCTACAACCATCATTATAGCTCCCTCTCAGAGCTATCACCTGTGACCTGCTCGGAACAAGTGCAATAACAAAAAATAGCAGACAAGAACAATATTCTTATGATAAGGAGATAGGAACAAGGATAAAAAATGGGAAATAGTAACAACACTTTTCCAGTGTTTTTACCAATCATTCCTCTGTGGTAACTTGCCCGGAACAAAACAAGAACAAAAGACAAGAGCAATACTTTTCTAGTGTTGTGACCTCCATAGTAACATGCCCGGGACAAAGACAACAACCAAGAACATCTCCTAGAAGAGATCAATTTCATCTTGTAAATAAGTGCATCATTAGTACTAAACAATGAGCATTTACACAATGATCATTGTAATAACAATATTCAAAAAAAATCATAGCAAAAGTACTTAGTGGTAATAGATCTCTAAATATTGTTGTCCTAGTTTACAACATTTACTTAAGATGCAGCAATAAAATATCAAACCTGATATGCAAACCGGGAGTCTTAATTACTAGGGAGGGTGTGTTATTCCTTTGAATGCACTAGATCCAATGATCCCTTTTGGGTCATTGTTTGGAAAAGGTCCCTTGTACATCCCCTGCAAACACCCTCATACTATGCTAAGTGTTATAACTTGGAAACATATATAAGTGCATACCTCTGAAATTTGTAGCACCATCCAGCTTGTCTTCTAATCTGAAACTAGACACCATCATTACATGAGGAAATCACAAAATCAAGATAGAAGAAAGTTCAATGTCCAGGAAAATGTCAATAAACCCTAAAATTTCAACTTTGACGAAAATTCAAACTGAGAAATGCAGTAGCTATGCTAGGGAAATGTGAGTTGCTTTATACAAAACGGTTTCCTCAACTCAACCCAATAAATGCTCAGCGAGCTTCACAAAGAAATTTGTTGCAACTGCAGTAGTGGGTTTTAGGTGAAATTTCAACTTTCATCGAGATGCAATTTGAGACCACTGGGGGGTGCATTAGACTAGGGTGATCTGACCTAAACTCGACGTCTTCCAATAAGCTTCTCAATGAGCTTGACAAGTTCAGGTTTGTGCAGTGGCAAATTGCAGCGACAAACAGAAACTGTGTAGTGGCAATATTTCAACTAGCTCTGATACCATGTTGTTGTTTTATATGATTCTCAAATTTTATAGTTATTTCCTTATGATTAATAACAAGATTCACTTCCCTGGATGGGGTGTTACCATGCACATAGTGCCCAGGGCCCTCACTGGCGTACACTTGGCGCTCTCAACCCATATGCCTTGCCACCTACACCACACCACTGGCTATTTATTATGGGAATTAAGTCACGGCAGATCATTCTCCAGGAAAAGTACCTGCACCAGCTCCTCCACGCAGGCGACGTTAAGACGATGGGATGGTACTCTAGTGGGTCTCATCATGCGAGCAATTTCCTCCAATGTTATCTATCAACAGTGGGTTATCTCGTTCATTCTCACCTCTCGGATCCTGCACTTCTAAGCTTCTTCTTACAATCCCTTCTCCACTGTGTCCCATTAAATTTTATTGCCCCTCCCCTCCTCTTCATCCTCCAGATGTCGAGGAAAAGAGGAAAATCAAAGAGAGGGTCTGCCTAGTATAATTCTCAGGAGCGTGGACGTTGCCATAAGCGAGACCTGCAACCTCCCTCTGCTCACTCGTCCACCCTGGAACTTCCTCCTTTGTCCTCCCTCTGGGCGTGCAGGGTCGAATGGTTTGATAATTTGGGAAATTCGCTTGGATATGCACCTTAACTCAGTGAGGAAGCACCTTCGACCCAACTATCACCTTCCCGCCCGCCCACTCTGACTGCTTCTCCTAGTCAATCCGTCTCCTCCCATGATTCTCCTACCTCTCTGCCTCCACCTCCAGCTCTGCCTCCACCTTCACCTTCACCTCTTCCTCAGCCTCCCTGTGCTCGCTGCGATGAACACTTGGAGCTTCAAAGTGCAATTGCAATCATTCAAGACCTAGTCTTCAATGTTCAACGTGACTTGGTGGATTTGTTGTTCAGATACGAGCTACGGGAATGACGCGAGTGCCTTGAGGCATTGGTTTCTTCTCTTATTCACATGACTCCATCTCCAGGGATAATGGCCCCGGTTATGGCGCAAGTGACAAATGCATAAGGGACGCATAACTAATTGGACCCAGGTTCAAAATGATGACCGGTGTCTCAGGTTCACAAACTATTTTTTTGCCAATGACGCTATGGTTTTACTATTTTGTTTTAGCCCTGTGTAGCTTAATAGTTTTCAGGCACATAGGCTATGATAGGATACTAGTTTTCAAACTATGTCATGGATTGATAGATGGCTAGATTGGTTTCCCACCTGGGCGATGCAACCACCTCACTACATGTTTAAGTCAACAATTGTATATTTTTTTACTATGCAAGGTCTTTTTAATACAAATTTCTAACTTACAAAAAAAAAAATAACAAGATTCACTTGCATACATCAGTTATCATAGAATAAATATACACTGAAAAGATACACTATAACAATGCAGGGAACATTATGAGATCTATAAATATTAACCATGCACAGTAGACATAAGAACACAAGAGTTTATCCTGGGAAACCCAACCTTGGGAGAAAACCCAACAACCTTTCTCTAGAAGAATTTAGTCCAAGATATTACCAGTACATCACCATCAATAGCCAAAATACCATACAGATAATATCCTCCCCAATGCTAGCATCACCAAAACCTATCTACTCAATAATATGACCAAGAATAACCAAGCAAGAGCTTCTCCAAGTGTGGCGCACTCTCCAAGATAACCAGTAAACCAAAAATAGAGAAACTGCCAAAATTGCAGTTATAACTGCCTTTTGTGCACTGCAGAAAGGAGAACTAACTAACTTTCCAAATGAAATGAGCCAGTCCTGTATTTATACTAACCTGGCCGCCAGTCTGGGTCTGACTTCTTATTTTTGGGTCTTCAATTACTTTATTATTTTCCTGTGAGGCTGACTTCTCTTCCTGGGTATTCAACTTCTTCCTGGGGCTTCTGTAATGGTGTAGATGGGTCTTCTTGTACTTTCTTGTGGAGAATGATTGCCCAAAGTTGCAAATCTCTAACAAAAACAAGCAATTGCTATCTGCTTGAAGAGGAGCAACTTCTTCACAAAGCTCATCAATAAAGGCCTGTAAATGGGCAACTTCATTTGCTAGTTGGGTATTGGATTCTTCCAGTGTTAGATTTAGGGAAAATAGAGAAAACAATGATGTTTTTTTCAATTCTATTCACTAGTATAAATTTATATCAGCACATTTAAACAAAGACATAAACATATAAAATTAAATTCTAAACATAAACAAAATTTCTAAGTGCAGAAAACAAACCTTAGCTTACCTCTTAGCCAATGAAGAATGTACCTGTCACATGTGTGGATGTAGTCCTCTTTAATATGCTCAGAAAATCAATTTAAGGTTCATGGATCAAACCTCTAGGGTTTTGATCTCTATCATAAGAACTGGTAGACAATTTTTCCAAAGGGAGGACCATAAGTAATGCTGGAGTAAAACACTTAACTGTTGTCCAAAACTGAGACAATAAAACCTAGTAAACCATGGGACAACAAACCCTTCAAACCATGGGACAACAAACCTAGCAAACCCAACAAACCCTTTGAAAGAAAACCCAGCAAACCATGGGACAACAAACACTTCAAACCATGGGACAACAAACTCAGCAAACAATGGGACAATAAACCCAACAAACCATGGGACAATAAACTCTTCAAACCACGGGACAACAAACTCAACAAACCCAACAAACCCTTGGACAATGTAGACAACAAGAATAGGAGATGCCATCAGTCCCTCCACACTCAACGATAACCTTAAGAAGGGGCCACGACACTTTTATCCAGGCAAGGGACAGCTCGTGGCTCCTCTACACAGTCACGACAGCCAGGGGAGACATCAATGGAAGGTATGGACAGTCAAGGAGAGGTCTGGCACCTCTACACCAGCGAAAAAGACATAAGAAGTTCCCAGCCAAATAAGAGTCCAAACAACATGCCTTGGATCTAAAAAGAGAAACCACTAGAGGGGTCGCACCATCACCAAAGAGAGGCGACTGAGGTAGCCGCGGCAATAGAAGAGTGAGGAGTGAGTGAGTGTGTTAAAGGGTTCCTTATATATTATTATGAATAAGGGTAGGGCTAAAATAATATAATTTAATAATAACAATTTAATTAACATAAATATTAATTAAATGTCAAATAAGTCAAAGTAGTTATAAAAACCCAACACCACATAAAACAAGAAAGAAAACAAGACAACAAGCAAGGGGAAACTTTAAGACAAAGTCAAGGGGGTCCTCAATGGCAAAACATGTCCACATAAGTCTCATAATGGCTTATAAACTTGTATCATCACTGCATAAGAGGGAACATCAACAATGTGGTCATGTCCATCTTCTTAGCTTACTCCTAGGTCTCATGGACCATCCCGGGAGAGAGGAAGAGGATCACACATCATCACATCTAGGTATTTAACCAAGATCTACCTGGTCCAAGACCAGGTTGCCCCATAACACATCTAGGGGCCCTTGAACACATCTAGGGTCTTATCCACCAAGGTACATGACCAAGGATCAACCCATGCATTAAGCAAGGGTTCCCTGGAACACATCTAGGGACTTACATCATCCACCAAGGAACACATCCAAGGATCAATCCAAGAAATGGGCAAGGATTCCCTAGAACACATCCAGAAGCCCTAGAACACATTTAGGGACTTAATGTTTGGTCCTAGACCAAGAACCCCAATCATGTACTGGGGGCCCTCACTAGGGTCTTTTGCCATGGCTCTCACTGCTTGGTCCCAAACCAAGAAACCCCAAGAGTGCACTGGGGGCCCTAGTCCTCTGTTAGGGTCTTAGCCATCCTCTGGATAATGGCTCTTGCAGTTGCACTAATTTCAACATCCAATCGACATATTTCCTCCTTCAAAACAACATTTTTTGAATGAGAGAGAGTTTTAACTTATTTCTCCATATCACCGACAAGGTCAGCCTTGCCCTTAAGTTCAACTAAAGAATTATGGAAAATAGTTTCCATGGCACTCTCCAGGACAACCACCTACTTGGATTCCTTAGTGATAGCATTCTAGAACAAAAAGGATTCAACATTCAATTGAGTTTTCAATCCTTCATTCTTTGATTTTAATGAAATAAATTCTTGACGAAGTTGATCAACAACTTTCTTCTCACGAAGTTCCTGCACACTTTGACTTATCTTAATAAGTTGTTCATAGTGAAACAACTCAGCAAATGAACTCAAGAAGGAACAATAAGACTGGTTATCAATAATATAAATAAATAATGGCAAAATCCAAAATCATAATTGCCTACAAACCTGTAGTCAATTGCCTCAACAAGTTTTCAAGAAGATAAATCTATGGTTTTGTTTTTTAAACAACCAATCAACACAACTTACTGCCATCAATGCTTATATATACCCGAAGGATTATCTTCAATAAGGCACAGCTATCGTCGATCAAAGAAAATGATTGTGTGAAGGAAAAAAAAGGAATGAGGCAACCTTAATGAACAAGTCGACCACAATGGGCGAGAATACTAGATCAAGCTTCAAGTCGATTCATGGAAAATGAGATGTTGGTCGAGCCTTAGTCGATAAAATTCTAAGCCTCTAGTAGGTGTCAAAGAGCAGGGTCAAGTCAAGAGTAGCTCCATCCAATTCAAAGGGAGCAAGGGCATCCACACACACACATGTCCACAAGTTGATCGAACCCTCCTGCATCAGATCATTGGTGAGGTCTGATTTGATAGTATCTTCGTCTAGGCAAGTCATGAGCGGTTCTTGGTCAAGTCGATACTAGTCGACAGACAATGAACCTGTTAAATTGAGCACGCGGGTCAAGTCAATCTGAACTTTGGTCGACCGAGACTGATAGGTGAACAAGCAAAATATAACAACAAAAAAAAGTGCAAGAAAACCAATGGATCTTGAATCCAAAGCGGACATGGTCAACCATATTTAGTTGGCAATCAGCCCAAAGAATTGGTCAACTCCCTTAATCCGACAAGGTGAGGTTTACCAAGGAACCCAATGTTCCAACATATTGAAGGAGTAATTACTTGTGTTGTGTGAAATTGATTTGTATGCTTCCGCTATTTGATTTCCAACTATTGTGTGATTAATGCTATGCTCTAAAATTTATTTCTGCATTAATTACAATTAGCAATATACTTGTTTGATTGAGATCACGAGGACTTTAGTCACCTAGGGCTTGGGAATTTTCATAGAGACAAATGGTTGATTACGAGTGATGACCACAAGTAATAATGATGTTTATGCCTTCATCATTCTAATTAAAATCCTAATTATGTGAGTTGATGCTCCGTTAATAAATTAATAATTGATTGTTGCGAAAACAATGTGAGAATAATGGTGACCACTAATACTAATAACCAAAGAATCCTCGGTCACTACAATGTCTATGCAACTACTACAAAAACTGTTTATCCTAGTAATAGTAGAGTACTAAGAAGAAGAAAGAGAAGATGTCTTTGGCCTAATCAGGAACCAAAGTCAAAAAATTTCAGGACTACAAAGAAAAGGCCCTCAACCCAAGGTCGGGAGCCAATTGAGATTCCTAATTCTCTACAGCGAGAACTTGCCACCTCACCAAGGGTTCCAATTGTTGAAGAAAAAGAATATATTAGCCACCTTGATGCTGAAAAGACAATAGTAATAGAAGAAATTGTCATCCATGCTATTGAAATATATGCGAAGGACGTTAAGAAAATCTAGTTCAAGGAGATTGTAGAGTAGGTTTCCAACACCTACTATAGCCACAAATTCAATTGAATTACTAATTAGATAGATATGGATCATTCTAAGTGAAGCAACCAAATGGAAACAAGAAGAAAAAATGAGAGGTGAAGATGTCATTTATATCCACGACCATCACCATGTAATTGCTCATCTAGAAGAAAAATTTGCTTTGACTTCAATAGAATTTAATGAAAACTTAGAACTCCTCAACAATGAGAATACCACGCTCAAATAGACATGCTAAAATAAATGGAAGAAACTACAAACAAGGCCGAGGAAACTGCAAAGATAGTAGATGTCTGTGAGGAAATTGTTGAGCGAGCTGACAAAATGCTAGTATGTAGGCCACCTAGTAGGGTTTATGCTTTATACTTAAAAGAGTAATGGCACAAGTTTCAAATTGAATGTTGTGTATCCTGGATTAAAATAGATGACAAAACCCTTGGAAAGCCTGTGAAATTTATTTTGACACCACCTTTAAAAGGAGAAATTGCCTATGCAAGCTTTAGCTACATAACTATGTACTGCAACAAAGGTTGAGATGGTCCCCAAACCCCTCTATTGGGGATGTGTAGCTCGGAGCATTTATGTCTTAACTATAAAATGAGGCCACAAGATTCACAATTACAAAAGGATATGAGGTTGAAGAGACACAAGCTAAATTGAAAGTAAGAAGAGAAGGGTCTAGACCAACTGAGGTATGAAAAAATCATATTCAAATAATGGTGGATCCAATTTCCTACCCAATGTTAGAGAGAATATAGTTAGAGGCTATAGCATAATAAACTAGATTCATCAACACGTCCAAGAATAAGGTACTAAGGAATGTAGAGTTGGGGTGGAAAACATTCACATAGGAGCTACGAAAAAGAGAACCACACTCACTACTAAGACTGTAACACACACAACCCCCTAAGTATCCTTTATAAGAGATGGGCTATTGTAATAATCGCTTTCTAAATTTCTTTGTCCCTTGACCTGTCTGAGCATTAACACACGGCATCCACGTGTCACCTCAACACATTCATCATCCGACATGACGACTACACTGCACCTACATGTGCATGTGAAATTCTACCGTCAAGTGAGTTTGTTCCACACAAAACCATTGGAGCCATCGCTCAGAATTTTTACTAATGCTCTTATGACTTACCTCCGACGGAGAGGGTATCGAAGAATATTCCCCTTCAGTGCCATCCATTCGGAGATAGAACAATTCGTGCATAATCCTTACTCCGAGTGATCTGGATTATTTTCGGCACAAAATGAGAGAGGAGATATAATTAAGAAATGCACAGAAATGTATCAGAGATGCAACCATAAACACAGATATACAGTAATACACGATTTCTATTAATGAAAGAAATGTACAGAGACTATAAAAATACAGAGTGAAAGACTCGCTAGAATGGTGGCAACTTATCTCTGAGAAGAGATGTGACGGCTACTCACATTCGCAAGAAGATGATTACAATGAGGCTCTGAAGGCATTTTTACAATAAATAGGAATGCCAAAAACCCTAGACATCCAACAACCTAACCCTAGGAGATGAAGCGCCAAAAGTCATGTGGGTCCCGTTCAGGTAAGTTAGTACATCAACTTCTCGGGGTCGTAACTTTTGCATACGATCTCCATTTTAGCTGTATGATAGATCATTGGAAAGGTATCGTCGAGGAGATTCATTTTCGGGGATTACTTAGGCTTTGCTTTGTCATTGAGAAGATCGATCCTGAAAAACCTTCATTTAGGCCCTCAAAATGGCCCCGGAAGTTAAAACTGCTAAAAATAGTAAATTGCTAAAATTGCCAGAAAACTGTTTTGAGCCAGTTGGAAAAGGTGGGTGGCCAACGATATCCACCTGGATAAATCCTCCCTCCTTAGGAAGAAATGGTCTCCATTGCAGTGGGTGCCCAGGGGAGAGGAAAAAGCATTTGTTGAATCTGAATCTTGGTGAGTTGCTTGCCTTGCTAGAGACGTCGCACTGCTTGGTTTGTGGAAGGCTATCACGAGCATGTGGTTGGAAGGGTTGGACCTTTGTAACTAGTTTGGATACATAAGATTCTTTTGTGCAGAAGGAATCTTTACACTTGCTACAATCTTGTCGGCCTACTTCTGTTGGATAGAAGGTGTTTGGGTTGAGGCTGTAGTGGTTGCAGTATCCTTTTGTTCACCTTTTGAACAGATTGTGAAGAAGCTGAATTTTGTAGTATGAGATACTACCTTGTGACACTTTTTAGGTGGAACAGTAGTCGGAACTACCTCTAATATTTTGTAGAGATGACCCCCCAGAGAAACAATGACATTGCGGGGTCGAGACTCATAAACAACATGGTGCTTCCACATATATGGTTGGCCCAAGAGAACATCGCAGACATCCAGTGGGGCAACATCACATAATACCTCATCCTTGAAGGGCTGGATGTCATATGACAATCGACACTATTGGCTGACATGAAGATCTCGTCCTTGGTGAAGCCACTCAATGTTGTATGGCTGCGGGTGTGTTGTTTTCGACAATCCCAACTATTTGAAGACCTCTGCTGAGATGAGGTTCTTTTGGCTTCTGTTATCAACAATAAAATGTAGCAGGGTCCCCTTCACCCACATATGTGAATGAAAAAGGCGCTCCCCCTCTTCAGGATCTGTTAGTTCTTCTGGTTGAATTGTTGCGGTCGCGATAATAGTCGTGGCATCTACGTCGATGATCTGTCTTTTACCAGTATTTTCAGAATCAGATTCTGAATCAGGGTTCGGCTCCTTGTCTTTGATCTCGGCCACCAAGGACTATTTTGAGTGACATTTATCGGTGTTGTGCCAGGAGATTTTATGGAAATCACACCATTTTCCGATGTCCTTCTTTGTCTTCCCGTGACCCTTCTTTTCCTGTGGCTTGGATTGGTTTTCGGGAGACTGTTTGTTAGGGCCGTCTTTGTCATACTTTGGTTGTTGCGAATTTGCAGACCTAAACTCCCATTTGTTCTGGTACTTAAATTTCTGCTTGATTTTAACAACATATCGATAAGCAGCGTCGAGTGATGAGATGTCCAGAAAATCCATTTTAGTTTGGATGTATCTATGTAGAGCCCCATGGTATTTCAGAACCAAATGTCATTCGGAGTCCTTGATACCCAGCTTGGTGTGCAAGGTATGGAAGGTATTGGTGAACTCTGGAACTTCTTGGCCCCTCTCTTTCCGCAGTGTGGTCCATCTCATGTACTGGTCCTTGTAGTTGTTAACAGGGTAATATTGTTCCTTTACCGCGTCCACAAAAAAATCCCAAGTGGGCTCAGCCCCATATATTCCAAACTCCTCTGTGTAACTTTCCTCCCAGTAAGTTTCCCACCAATGTTTGACATGGGGGAGAGCTTTAAGGAGTGTGAAGGTGATCTTTTTCCTGTCGGAAAAATGGTGAACAGAGAAATAACCATCTAGCAGATTTAACCATTTGTCTAGGGCATCCGCATCTATCTAACCTTCAAATATGGGAATATCAAAATTAACCTGTACCTTGAAAGGAGAGGTGATTCCAAAGTGGATGTTTGATGAAGATGTGCATGTTGCTATCGATAGGCGTTGAAGGATGTGGGAAAAAATCTCCATCATTTCGTCCCTTTGTCATGTGAGAGCTTGCTCAAGCAACAGATTGATACGATCATCTGCTTCGTCGTTTTTCTTTTCTTCCACCATTGAGGGTTTCTTGGGCATGCGAGAGCGATTATCTTCAAGAGAGACAAGCTCGAGACCCAACTTGCTATACTCGGACCTCATCGGGGACATGCACTGGAAAAAAAAGACCAACAGCATCCTGCTCTAATACCACTGATCCGGATTATTTTCGGCACGAAATGAGAGCAGAGATATAATAAATAAATGCACAGAGATATCGCAGATATCCAATAATATAACAGAAATGTATCAGATATGCAACCATAAACATAGATATACAGTAATACATGATTTCTATTAATGAAAGAAATGTACAGAGACTGTAAAAATACAGAGTGAAAGACTCGCTAGAATGGTGGCAGCTTATCTCTGAGAAGAGATGTGATGGCTACTCGCATTCGCAAGAAGATGATTACAATGAGGCTCTGAAGGCCTTTTTACAATAAACAAAAATGCCAAAACCCCGAGACATCCAACAACCTAACCCTAGGAGATGAAGCACCAAAAGTCATGTGGGCCCTGTTCATGTAAGTTAGTACATCAACTTCCCGGGGTTGTAACTTTTGCATACAATCTTCGTTTTAGGCATATGATAGCTCGTTGGAAAGGTATCGTTGAGGAGATTCATTTTGGTGGATCAATCATGCCTTTGACTATCATTGAGAAGCTTGATCCTGAAAAACCTTCATTTAGGCCCTCAAAATGGCCCTAGAAGTTAAAACTGCTAAAAATAGTAAATTGCCAAAATTGCCAGAAAATTGTTTTGAGCCAGTTGGAAAAGGTGGGTGGCCACCGATATCCACCTGGATCACTGAGACTAGAGCATCAAATAATATACCCTTCTTCTTAATAAACGGTCGTGGGCGTAAATTGCAATCTCCCGATAAACAATTGAGATTGATTCGGAGCTTATGTCTCTCCTGCCATGTAACTCCTCTTGACTCATCCATCTTTGGGTAAGTGACACTTGTCACTTTAACTCACACCAATTCTCATGCTGGAAATCCATGTCAACCATGGGGTTATTCCTGCGTTATGACATCCTCTCATCGAACTTGCACTTCTAGGTCATCGGAGGATCTCTCTGAATCCATCAAGGTCGTACGTCGAAAAATGGTCAACACTGAGTTAGCGAGGCTCACGCTACATCCATTCACCTAGACAATTGTTGAGATGTGTCTTTACATTGTCGCTCCCTGTCAACTCTCATTTTTCTATTTTACTAGTGGAGCACGTAATGATCAATGGTTGGCGCTAGTCTACTTCGGGGTCTTTTCATCGGGGTTATTTTCACAGTACATGAGATTTCTTCATGAATGTCTCACTCCGACATATTTGTTTCAGAGCCCTTCCCATGACGCTCAAGGGATCTCTCTGACATGACGACTCTGACCAACTATCGATGAACAATTATGATCTATTCAAATCGACAATGGTGGTTCCTTGCCAACCAACACAAGGTTTACGGAGTCATAACTGTCCATTCAAATGACTTAGCCATTTTTTTGAGTCCTAAGAGACCTTGGTTTCTTAACTTCGAGGACTCAATATGATCATGAAGTCTCTATAGACTGCCAAACTTAGGTTTTAGGGCTTGCATGGGTTGCAAGATCATCATGTCAGGGACATATGGGGTATTGGAATGAGTAGTTGTTTGGGTTTATTCATTTCTATGAGTTAACCAACATTTATATACATCACCATGTGACTCATCTTATCGCGTTCAGATCATGGATTAAGCATACAAGATTCTCTTTGATTTAAGCATTTGTATATATATATATATATATAGAGAGAGAGAGAGAGAGAGAGAGAGAGAGAAGCAAACAATCATTATATTCTTAAGCATTCACATAAGTCAGTTTATTACATATGGGTTACTTATCTGATAGGAGGTGAAATCATTTGTTTGTAAGCATAAATAATCTTGCTATGTAAGCTTCCTATTTTCTTCACCGATGCATTTGTCTTCGTTTCACTCAACCATCCCATCAGTCCTCTACTTCATCAATTTCTTTTGTTGTATCATGGCCAGTACTTATCAAGGTTGTTCCCTCTTAGTCAACAATTTGGTGTTTATATTAAATCAAAACACAATTACATGCTTCATATTATTAACATATAAGGTTTGTGCA
Organism: Picea engelmannii; assembly: GCA_009831015.1. NCBI lineage: Eukaryota > Viridiplantae > Streptophyta > Pinopsida > Pinales > Pinaceae > Picea > Picea engelmannii. The sequence goes on along the minus strand of ML783406.1, from coordinate 636,533 downwards.
TAATTACAGTCTTGGGATAAAACATTGTGTTACATTCCCCTCCCCCTTAATAAAACATTGCCCTCGGTGTTTAAAACACCATCCTTTTACAATTATATAGTAAACAAAAATAGGTATGCCAATCTCATGGCATCTTCTAGCTCCCATGTAGCTTCATCGGCTCGAAAATGATTCCATTGCACCTTGACTTGTGTGATGGCTCGATTCTAGAGCATCATTTCTCTCCCGTCTAGGATGCATTTTGGCTCTGGCTGGAATTCTCCTTCCGGTTCCACTTATATTACAGTCCAATCACTAATGTGATTAGAGTCATGCACACAGTTCTTTAACAAAGACACATGGAATACAGTATGTGCTCTAATAGTGGGTGGTACAGCAAGTATATATGTTATTGGTCCTATTCTCTCTAGGATTTCAAATGGTCTGCAGTATCGGGGAGCCAACTTAGCACACATTCCCACTTTCAGGGAACTTCTCTTGGGTTTTACCCGGAGATATACATGGTCTCCTATTTTGAACTCTTTGGGGGTTCTCTTACTATCAACATAACTCTTATGTTTGTCTTGGGAAATTTTCAGATTCTTCCTTATCTAAACCATGGCTTGCTCCATTTCCTTCAGTAACTCAGGTCCAAGTGTAACTTTGTCCATTGGACTATCCCAACTAATTGGAATTTTTCAATTCCTTCCATACAGAGCTTCAAATGGGCTCATCTTCAATGATTCTTGATAACCATTATTGTACGCAAATTCTACCAAAAGTAGATATTCTTCTCATTTCTTGGGTTTATACATAACATGCATTTGTAGCATATCCTCTAGTAAATTTTTCACCCTTTCAGTCTAACCATCGGATTGAGGATGGTAGGCCATACTAAATGTCAATTGCGTCTCTAAACCCGCAAAAAAAATTCACCAGAAGTCTGAGGTGAACTCGGTATCTCTGTCTAAAATTGTGGTTTTGCGAAAACCGTGCAACTTGAATATCTCTTTCACGAAAACATTGGCAACGTCTATGGATTTAAAGGTATTCTTTATGGGAATAAAATGAGTTTCCTTGCTCAACTTATCCACCACAACCATGATTGCATCATGTTGTTTGACTGTCTTTGGCAAACCCATGATGAAATCCATGGAAATCACTTCCCATTTCCACTTTGATATCTGTATGGGTTGTAATAGTCCCACATGGTGTCAATGCTCGACCTTCACCTATCGGCACTCTAGGCACTTCAAGATATATTGAGCAATGTCTTGTTTCATCTTAGCCCAATAATAGAGTCTCCTAACTGTTGTCACCGTTTTTTGATAACTAGGATGACCGACGTAAGGCCTCCTATGGAACTCATCCATAATCAATTGTCACAGGTCTCCTGAATCAAGCACATATAGCCTCTTTTTGTATGTCAACATGTCATTATCTCTTAGCTAATATCCTTCATACCTCTTTTCCTTAGGTTCTCGCTACAACTTTTCCCTTGCTGGGTTGAAGAAATCATCTTCTGACAAGAGGGTATTAATTCTCTGTTGAATGTTGGATTCACCTCCACTTGTTGTTGTTAGGTGTATTGCATGAATGCTTTGGTTGAGCGCGTCAGCTACTTTTTTCTCTTTTCCATTTATGTGCTTGATTTCGAAGTCAAACTCACTGATTAATTCCATCCACCTGGCTTGTCTAGAATTCAACTTTGGTCGGTCGAACAAATATTTCAGACCACAATGGTCAGTCATGAGGACAAATTGCCTCTTGAGCAGGTAATGTCTCTACATGTTCAACACATGTACAATTGTGACAAGTTCTAAGTCATGGGTAGCATACCTATGCTCATGTTCATTCATCTTTCATGGTTCATAACAAACCACTTGTCCTTCTTGCATGAGGATTTCGTCGAGTCCCTCCTTGCATGCATCTGTGAAAACCAAGAAGTCTTTTCATGGGTCCGTGATTCTTAAAATAGGGGCATTGGTCAACCGTTGCTTTAATTTTTAGAAACTATCTTCACATTTTGGTGACCACACGAATCTCTTTCCCTTCCTTTGTAGTGATGTAATATGGTTCCCGATCTTGGAGAATCCCTTTATAAACCTTTTATAATATCCAACCAATCCCATGAAGGATCTCACTTCTGTCACATTTTTAGGAGCTGGCTAATCCATGATTGCTTTGATTTTCATAGGTTCTACTACAACTCCTTCAACTAAGATTGTGTGGCCTAGATATTGGATTTCCCTTTTAAATAAATCGCACTTGTTGAATTTGGAGTATAGTTGGTGCTCCCTTAACACTTGTAACATCATTCTGAGATGTTCTTCATGCTCTTCTCGATTCTTGGAATACACCAAAATGTCATCCACAAACACTAATATGAACTTGTCTAAGTACTTGTTGAGCACACTATTCATTAAACACATGAACGTAGTTGGTGCATTTCTAAGTCCAAATGGCACCACAACAAACTCGTAGTGTCCATACATTGTCCTAAAGGTTGTCTTGTGGATGTCTTCGTCCTTAATCCTGACTTGATGATATCTCGATCTCAAATCTATTTTCGAGAAAATTGTAGTCGCTTTGAGCTGATCAAATAGATCATCTATTATGGGAAAAGGGTACTTGTTCTTGATGGTCATCTTGTTCAGTTGTTGATAATCAATACATAACCTTAAGATGTCATCCTTCTTCTTTACAAACAGGGCTGGTGCTCCCCATAGGGATACACTCGCTTTGATGTAACCTTTATCCATCATTTCTTTCAATTACATCTTTAGTTCCACCAATTGTGGCACACTCATCTTGTAAGGAACTCTCGATGTTGACATTGCTCCCAGCATGAGATCAATTGAAAAATCAAGGTCTCTTTTTAGAGGTAATCTTGGCACCTCCTCCGGAAACACATCCTCAAACTCTCATAACACAGGGTGGTCTTCAACCTTCAACTCGTCATTTTCAATTGAATTTAGCACTTGTATAGCATACAAAGGACACCCTCTTCTGATATACTTCTCGAGATGTAACATTGATATTTGTCTCATAGAGATTGGCTTTTGAATGCCTTGCAAAATTCTCTTACTACCTTCCTCATCTTCGCATTCTAGAGTTTTCTCATAGCAATTCAATTTTTCCTTATGGGTGGCTAACCAATCCATTCCTAATAATGTTGATGATTGCAGCTTCATGAGACATTCTCCGGGTCATTCTCCTCTGGACTGAGTTGAGACGATCTGTGAGAGATCCCATGTGATGGGTGTGTCATACTCCTCTAGACTAAGTTGATATGACGTGTGGTCTCTTGTCATGCTCCTCTAGACTGAGTTGAGATGACTTGAGATGGTCTTCTGTCAAAATCCTATGGACTTAGTTGAGTCGATTTAAGATGGCTCTCTAAATGGTACTCCTATGGACTTAGTTGAGTTGATCTGTTGAGAGTGGTGCCCTTATGGATAAGCACAGGTGGATGTATCCCTAGTGGTTGTGCACTAGAGGATGTGAGATATCCTTTCTATATTGTCTAAGAGTAAGATTTATTGTGTAACCCTAATAGTGTAAAGGGTACAAGTAGGCCCCACTATGTAAAGATAATTAATATTTGTGTAAAGATTATTTATATCATTGAGTTATAGAAGTTGGCTCTATTGTGCCAATATCCACACCTATTATTACATTAGGTCTTGTAAAAATAAGAGAGTAGATCCCCATTGTGGATCACTCTCACACACTTCATTGTAACATTCTCTCAAGCTACTTGTACGGCTGAATTGCGCACTTCCCTTATGCACAAGTTTCTAGGTCAAGGAGCACCCTGTTGTGTGCTCTAGGGTTCATGGTGTGGGGGATCTTCTCTTGACTTTATAGCAAAGGATTGTTGGGGTTTTCCCTTGATTGAGAAGGGTTTTCCCAAGATAAACTCTTGTGTTCTTGTGCATGGTTATTCTTCTTGTGATCTTGGTTACTGCAGCACTTGTGTATGGTATTGTTGCATTGTCTATGGTTCAAGTACATGCTAAATTGAAATAAACCACATGTGCATGAACTAAGCATTAAAATTCAACAAATAATACGTCATAAGAGCCAAGGTGTATACCATTCAAATCCGCGTGGGTCTAAAATTCCTCAATCCGAATTGGACAAGCTTCAATGACCTTCACCACTTTCCTCTTTGTTCCAGTGGCTAACTAGAATAACCATGACTTGGTGTGTTTCTTTCTCTGTAATGAACATGATTCAACTATTCGAAGTGAAACATAACTAATATTATATCCTGGATCAATTAAAATAGAGATTGGTTGTCCAATAATGATACCTTCTAATTCCACCACCGAAGCTTGGTGGTATGCTTGTCAATTTTCTGCCACCACATAGATTATTGGTATGCTCTTGGCTATGTTGTTGATTGTAGTAGACCCATGTACGTGATACACTCTTTTAATATCATGTCGTCTGTGGGGACAATCCCTCAATAGATGTGGCTCTCCACATCCCCAACATTGCAAAGGTCCCTTTTTTGGTTTCCTCTGCTCTTTCCTTTGCCTACTCCATTGGCTTATTCCTACTTTGGGATGGGAAATTTTTTTGATGCACACTCCTGCTTGGTTGACTCGATTGTGCATCCTTACCATAATTCTTGCAGGGAAAAGACTTAAATCTTTTATTCTGGAATCCACTATTGTCCCTTCTTTTCCAATCCTTAAGAGACTTATGCTTGTGCTTAGACTCATCATAACAACATTTAGCCTTTTGAATGGTGTCTTTCAGTGTCTTAGGTTTGTCGAATTCAATTCGATCTTGGTATGAGTGTGGAAACCCACTAAGAAAACATTGGATCCTTTCCTTCTCATCCTTAAGGTAGGGAACATACCTCAATAGTTCCATGAACTGTTTTGCATATGCCTTCAAGGTAAGTTGCCCCATCTTAAGCTCATAAAATTCCTTTATCTTGTCGCCATAATACTTTTCAAATAGATAATCCTTACGAAAGTGTCTCTCAAATTGCTTCTAGATCAACTTGCCTTCCCTTATCCTTTTGATTTCCTTGAGGTCTTCCCACCGAATAGAAGCCCCACCATTCAAGTTAAATACCACAATTGTTACCTTGGTATTGTCTGAGTAGTTATGTACTCTGAAATACTTTTTCAAGTTCAATAGCCATGCTTCAGCCTCTTCTCCTTTCTTTATCTCACCATTAAAGGTAGGCAGCCTAGCCTTCTTGAATTCTTCAGTCAAAAAACTCTGATATTTCTTCCTCTTCCTCTTCTTAGAAACATTGGATTCTATGACACTACTGGACTTTCTTGCTAGATTAGTCTTCTGGCCTGAGGGCTCCATGGAATTTCCTCCACTTGATCCACCTTTCTTAGCACCTTAATGCTTTCTTTTGGAAGAACTCCTTCCCACATTCTTGTGATCCACTTCCTGCTTTTGGGCATCTGAAGGGGTTTTCAACCTCTCCAACTATTGTAGCTCGACATTGCTAAGACCTTGTTGTAGATGATTTTGAATTTATGAAAGACTCAGCAATAGAACTGCATTGAACTTTGCCTATTCAGCATGGGCCCTCATAAGCCTCTCATTATCTGCCTTCGAAATTCTCACCGTGGCCATCAAATCTAGAGGGGTTTCCCTGTCCCTTCGGTCATCGGATTCTTCATCTCTGAGGTGCATGAGATCATCCATATTGTTTTGTATCATTTACTTTCATGAGTCTTTTCAATTCGTCCAACGTGTTGAAACAACAATCATCATTAGCATTTCATGTGAATATTCCAACTTAAACGTTTTAGACAACATAAATTCTCCCCCTTTCTTTTTTTTTAAACAACCTTTCGCGGTTTTAGTGACTCATTCAAGCCTAGGGTTTGAACATCACTCTGATACCACTTTGTAACACACCCGACCCCCTAAGTATCCTTTACAAGGGATGGGGTATCGTAATAATCACTTTCTAAATTTCTTTGGCCCTTGATCTGTCTAAGCATTGACACGTGGCATCCATGTGTCACCTCGGCACATTCACCGTCTGACATGGCGACTACGTTGCACCTACGTGTGCCTGTGAAATTCTGTCATCAAATGAGTCCATTCTGCAAAGAACTTCTGAGCCATCACTCAGACTTTTTACTAGCACTCTTATGACTTACCTCCGACAGATAGGGTATTGAAGAATATCCCCCTTTGGTGCCATCCATTAAGAGCTAGAACAATTCGTGCATATTCCTTACTCTGAGACTGGAGCATTGAAAAATATACCCTTCTTCTTAATAAATGATCTTGGGCGTAAATTGCAATCTCCTGATAAATGGTTCAGATTGATTTGGAGCTTATGACTCTTATGCCAGGTAACTCCTCTCGACTCATCTACCTTTGGGTAAGTGACACTTGTCACTTTAACTCACACCGACTATCCTGCTGGCAAGCCATGTCAGCCATGGGGTTATTCCTGCATTCTGACATCCTCTCATCGGACTCACACTTCTAGGTCATCAGAGGATATCTATGAATCCATCAAGGTCGTACTATGGAAAATAGTCAAGTTGAACCAGTGAGGCTCGTGCTACATCCATTCACCTAGACAATTGTTGAGACGTGTCTTTGCATTGTCGCTCCCTGTCAACTCTCATTTTTCCAATTTACTAGTGGGGCTCGTAATGATCAATGGTTGGCGCTAGTCCACTTCAAGGTCTTTTCATCAGGGTTATTTTCACAGTACATGATATTTCTTCCCGAAGGTCTCACTCCGACAGGTCTGTTTCGGAGTCCTTTCCACAATGCTCGAGGGATCTCTCCAACACGACGACTCTGAACAACTACCAATGAATGGGCACAATCTATTCAGATCGACGACGATGGTTCCTTTCCAACCAACACAAGGTTTACGGAGTCATAACTGTCCATTCAAATGACTTAGACATTTTTTTGAGTCCTACAAGACCTCGGTTTCTAAACTTTGAGGACTCAATATGATCCTGAAATCTCTGCAGACTGCCAAACTTAGATTTTAGGCCTCGCATGGGTTGCAGGCTCATCATGCCATGGATATATGGGTAATTGGAATAAGTAGCTATTTGGGTTTATTCATTTCTACGAGTTAACCAACATTTGTATATATCACCATGTCACTCACCTTACCGCATTCAGATCATGGATTAAGCATACCAGAGTCTCTTTGATTAAACATTCGTGTGTGTGTGTGTGTGTGTGTGTGTGTGTGTGTGTGTGTGTGTGTGTGTGTGTGTGTGTATAGAAGCACACAATCGTTATATTCTTAAGCATTCACATAAGTTAGTTTATTACATATGAGTTACTTATCTGATAGGAAATTACCCAATCCAACTGACTAAGAGAGGATGCCTTTCCTCCCAACCTTAGGCCTTGTCATAGAGTCACTTCCTACAACAGGCCACCCCCGTGCCAAGCCATGGTACAACTATAGAAATTGATTCAGCAGGGCTCCAAGTCTGCGATGACCCGAGAAGGTTACTCTTCTTCTCCCTCTAACACAACAGAAGTTTCCACTTCCTACTGAGCTCAGGGTCTCTACAAGTTTATCAGGTAGTTACTCAACTGGATTTCCTCTACACAAGGGAGTCCCTTCTCTACTTAACAATCCCTTAGCGACCTCCCCTTAACAATGTTGTTTTTTTTCTAGTAAGCACCAAGTTGCAACCCATTATTGCTCTAGTTCGAGATACGGGTCTTCTCTATTTAGGGTGATCATTCTCAGCTTGGACAAGCTTCCTATTTTCTTCAAGAAAGCTATCATTTTCTTTCTTAATCAACGCGCCTGTCTTTTGCGCTCTATCGCTTGTTTCTCAGAGCTCTTTTCTTTTCCTGCATTCATTTGTGTTTTTCCATCTTCGTCTCTCTTGCTCTTGCTGATTTCTCCATTCCTCAAGCTCTCTATTGAATTTTGCAGACGTAACCTGCAATCCACCCTTTCTCCATCTGAAGGGGCAATTTGTGGTATGTTTTGTCATCCATTCAATTGGCCATTCTTTCTATGGATGGGCCAATTGTGGTCGGCATTACTAACCAACCACCTTTATGACCTTCTCTTTAATGTTCACTTGGTCTCTTCCATCAGTCTGGTGTGTTGGAGGTGAAATCATCATGTTTGTAAGCATAAATAAGCTTGTTGTGCAAACTTCCTATTTTCTTCACTGATGCATTTGTCTTCATTTCACTCAACCATCCCATCAATCCTCTACTTCATCAATTTATTTTGGTGTATCATGGCTAATACTTATCAAGGTTGTTCCCTCTTAGTCAACAGTTTGGTGTTTATATTAAATAAAAACACAATTACATGCATCATATTCTTAACATATAAGGTTTGTGCATAATTACAGTCTTGGGAGAAAACAGGGTGTTACAAAGATTGAGGACAACTCTCCACATAGTTAGTATATACATTGAGGGTATTAGGAGGATTACCTCCAACTAAATAGGATTGAAATTCAAGTTCCCACTCCTATTGCACCCCATTCATTATTTCAAAAGGTCAAGAGAACCTAACATTGAGCTTAAGACAACAAGATAGAGAGAAATTGTCAAGTTCTTAGAGTATCACCCAAAAGAAGTTGAGACCTACCCCATGGTTTATGATCTTAGAGATAAATTCTTTTTTGCACAAAAAGATACCGAGAAGGACATAATTCAATAGGGGAAAAATGATTTACTCATCAATAATGAGTCATTAGTAGCCTCCAACAACAAAAATAGAATCATCATTATCAAAAATATAATCAATGACAATAGTGGAAAAAGGTAGAATCATCAACAACAAAAACATAATTAGCAACAAAAGTGCCAAAAATAGATTCATCAGCAATAACAATGGAAAAAATAGAGTCATCACAAGCCACTATAGCAAAAACATAGTCATTACAAGCAACAATAATGAAAGTGGAATCAACAACAACAAAATCTACAAAAGAAGAAGTAGAGGAAGGGCCAAAAAAAGAGAGAGGTTGATGAAGCTAC
>ML783406.1:601736-627510 GCA_009831015.1 Picea engelmannii | reverse complement strand
TCCTATGGCTTGATCACTTTGGTTTAGAAAAGTTGTTGAAATGATTTTTAGGCATTTATTCTCGCCTTTGATAGTTGTCCCAATCACAACAAGAAGAGAAGACAAGTGGGTGGTCACATTCCTTGTATTTTTCAACCTGCACACATCCAACAATTCAAGGAGAAAAAATAGGCAACCACTAGTAGAAGATTGGGGCACACAAGATTTGTTGCCCCAGTTATGTAAACAAGGAAACAATTATGGGTTGCAGAGCGTACATCCATAATACTCCAACCAAAGTAAATGGGGGACAATCATGCACTCTACAATAATCCATTAAATTTGTCGACCACAAGGAGTGACTCCATGGATTCTCTAGCAGATCACCTATTCCAGCACCCAAGGAGGATCGCGCATACCAAAATCTCGTTCCTCAACAAGCCACCTTAATTGATGAAGAGGAAATAATTATTTTTAGGGTAAGACTGTTAGTCCATAGCTTCAAGTTCCTTGGTAGGAATCCAAGGTTTTTCAATATAAATATGCTCATTTGCAACTCAAGTACAATAGACAGACATAGATTTTGAAGATTGATTACAACTAGGGTTAGAAAGTTGTAGTTTCAAGCCTCTAATCCTAAAGTTATTAATGAAATAAAGACTAATAATTTCTTATGAGTTGATCTAAGTTCACAGGAAGGGATTTGCTAGTCCTCTTTAGGCAGGGCCCACTTGGAGATGTTGTTGGTGAATGCACCTTTATGTCTGTTTTATTTTGCATTGCATGTCTTTCATGGTGAGTCATTTTCACTTATGTAGCTAGAATATTTATGCCAATGTGATTTTCTTTTCGCTAGCATAACATGAACCCATGTTTGATAGAGGAAATGTTGTTGTAATTAACACGTTGTAGATTAGGTTTACTTTCAAGCATTGAATATATCATCCTATAGCATTTATATTTCATTTTACCTTCAACAAAATCCTTTAATTCCAAAATAAATGTAGCATTTTGTACCACCAACCAATAATCCATGAGGCATTTAATGCCTAGAATACTTCTGCTACAGAACATTGTCACTCAATTGTAGATAGAATGCACACAAGTCATGTAGTTTCAATTCCTTAAAAAGAACATTGTACAAAACCTATTTTGTAGCTCCTTTCTACATTATAGGATTGCATAAATTTTGCACACCACTTCACAAGTTTACAATTCCCCAAGTTGATAATTTAAGTGTGATCCCCTAAGATTCAATAGCCTTTATTGTTGTAATCATTCAACTCACCACTCATCATTAGAGAAACACCACCAAACTGTTTTTTACTTCTAGCCTTTATTGAGTCGTTGATATCTCCTGCATTAAATCCAACAACTTTAGTTGTCTTGTTCACATGTTTGGAAAGATAAATCCCTTTTGCTAAAGGAGATCATGTACCAAGATCACCATTACTAGACTAAACAAGGGTTCCAAAACTTGTGGTCGACTTCGCTATGGAAGGTTGACTACAACTTAGTTCAAGTAAAGAAGTCAACAATGTTATGTAGTAGTTAGTCGATTTTGAATTCCTTGGAATTTCCAAAGGATCACTACCCAACAAGCAAAAGAGGAGTTTAATAGAGTGACACTTGAGATTTTCTTGTCAAACACGACCTCTCTCCTATAGATAATATCTTGTTTGGCAAGTTCAAACAACTTGTAGGCCTTCAACTCTTTAGAGTATCCCGTCATGATACAAGCACGACTCTTTGCATCCAATTTCTTCCTTCTATCATCTCAAATGTGAGCCCATGTTATGCATCCAAACATTCTAAGATATTCAAGTGAGGGTTTTATCCCATCCCATTTCTCAACAAAAATCACATCCATACAACTTTAGTTGGAAGCAAATTTAACAAATAGTTTGAGCAGTGGATAACTTCTACCTAAAACCTCGTTGGAAAACCTTTGGCCCGAAGCAAGAAACACACCATTACTACCAAAGAATAATTATTCCTTTATGCAATGCCATTATGTTGAGGTGTGTAAGGTACATATGTCTGCTAACATCTACCATTATGAGACAATTAAATTTCAAAATCCTTGCCCACATATTCTCCTCCATTATTGAATTTAAACATTTCATAGGTTAACCACATTGTTTTCAACTAATGCCCTAAATTATTTGAACTTTTTAAAGACATGACTCTTATTCTTCAAGAGATATACCCAAGTATACCTAAAAAATCTGCAATGAAGGTCAAAACATACCTTGCACCAACTAGTGATGCTTTGTTTAGTGAACATAGATCACTATGGACAAGTTCCAACCGAGTCATTGCTCTCCGAGAATTCTGGCCAAAAATTCTACCTTCTTGCCACTCTAAGATAGTTGGGCTATAGACAACAAATTGTCACTCAAACTAGGTACATGATACACATCAGTGATCACACCATTATGACATTTAATCTTGCCACAACTAGCAATAATAAGTGCATAATCATCTACTACAAATATTTATTTTTTTATAGCTTCACTTAATGAAGAAAAGAGAGAAGCATATTTAGCCATATCATGAGTGGAACTAGAGTCGACTATCTATTCACTCTGAGAAGCGTGAGTATGCAAGGCCCGAGAAGCACTAACATAAAACATATAGTTGTCTACCGTACCTTTTAATTTTCACTAATGTAGGTCAATTGATCTTCCAGTCGACATGTCGCCTTCAAGCTTCTTCACTTTCTCTTCTAGGTCCTTAGTTTTATGCTAGCAAACCTTCTCCATATGTCCCAATTTCCCACAATAACAACATGTTTTCTTCTTTCTACCTTTCTTAGTCAAAGTTTCATCGCCACGCTTCTTCTTAACATTCTAGTTGTTGTAATCGTGTTCTTTCTCCTAACTACATTATAGACAACTTTCTCTATAATTACATCAACCTTTACACTTTAGCAAATTGTCTTGTTGCTTGACCTCAAGTTTCATTTCATTAAGCAATTTTTCATATGCCCTAATCAACAAACCACATAAAGAATCAAAGTAATAATCCTTACCATCAACTCTTTTGGAAGTCCAAATGTCATGGTACATTGAACCAAGCACATTATATGTTGTCTTTGAATTCATCAAGATCAAATCAATGAGCTAACCATCTTTCTTTAGAAAATCCTTTCCACATTCACCTAATTTGAATGGAAGTTCCTTCGCACAAGCCAACTAATCTTCAATTATTTCAAAAGAGAGAGGATATAGAGAGATTAACTTTTTCTCAATCTACACAACTAGACTTTGATCGATTTTATCAAATAAATCCTCTAGCTTCTTCTAAACAACATTTGGGCAGTTAATCTCATTTTTATGAAAGCGAATCTCCCTAAAGATGTAGGTCATTATGACTTCTACAATTCCATCCTTCTTCCCTTCGATGACAATTTTTTATTGCCCATCATCCTTTTGACTTGGAATCATAGTCTTTGTAAATTGCTAGAGTGTTTTACTCTTTAAAAGTGTTTCCATATCTTGTGCCCATATTCCACAATTGTGGCCATTCAAAACCATATATTATTGCTTGTAACACATGATGTTGATCTACATATCTAATCCCATGTTCAATCTACAAGTCAAAACCCTAAGTTAATCTACCAGACAAATCTGACTTGTCAAGAATGTATGTAATCGACAAACTTTGAAATACTTGTACACAACGATCTAGATCTCAAACCAATAGCTCTGATACCATGTTAGAGAACCAAGAAATTGGGTAGATCATAGAGCTTAGTATTCCAAGAAGAGATGATGTCTAAAGACACCATTACAACACTTAAGCACATTGAGCATAGCTCAACATACATAGAAGTGTAAGAAACCAAAAGATTTATATTTAAAACACATATCACACATTCATCCATAGATTGAATCATAAGGCCATCTTATATAACACTAAGACATAACCAACTCCCTTGAAGTGAGGAAGACAAAGTCCACTAAGAATGGTCAGAGTGCATAATGAACTTGAATTTTGCCTTCTTATATAGACAAATCAACTGCTTTGGTCTAACTGCCCAATTAATCAAATGCCAAGTTGTACACTTAGTCAACTCTCCTAGTCGACTATTGACTATTGACTAATTGTCTCCATAAGATATAGAGCTGTGATGAATTCCAACATAGTTGGGAAAAACATGTCTTCCAATTGTTTTATTTAAACATTCAATAAGAGTCATAGTGCTAAGAGAGGTTGATCTAATTGAGTAAGATGATCTCACCACAATAGTCAATGCATAAATCTTCAGATATTTGGCCTTTGGTCTCCCATAGTTCAAGTATTTTGTATGCTAAAATCTACTTATAATCTCGAGGTAAATTATCTACAATAGCTTAGCTCATAATAACATGGAACTTGTGGTTTTAAACATCCATTCTAGCATTGAGAATCCTTAGAAGCTAGAAGAATCCCCATTTCATATGGAGAGAATTGTCAAATATTGCTTATTCTATAAAGAAATTAATTAGACATCAAAATATATTAATGGATGCTATTAATGGCCCATAACTTGGAATAGATATATAAGAAAACCATGATCCACTAGATATATTCATTGCATGCAAAGAAAGGTTGCACACTTTTGGCTCATCAAGTCAAGGCAAACCATCATGGCCCATGGGGAAGCAATATGCCATCTACAAGTGCAACTATAATACAAAATTGTGGCTTAAAAATGGAAACTAGGTACTATCACCAAACCCCCACAAGTATGCAATTATGTTTTTGAAAAAATCTAGAAGGGAATCATTGTGAGTGTGAATGCACTGGCCATTGCATTATTGGGGCCTCAAAATGCTACCTTTTCTCATGGATCCACCATAAATTTAATTCTACAATTTTTTTAGCAACCCAACTAAGATGGATAAACAAAGCAATGGTATGCAAATTATCTAAAACATATTTTAGGCTAGTATTTGGCTCTTGATACAGAATGAAAGTAAGAAACATCGATAAACTAAACATAAAATAACCCATAGTATTAAAACATCAATTAGCGAAAAATTTGATCCAAAAGTTGCATTTAAAATGTTATTGTGACACCTTGTATAAACAAGTCATTTTTTAAGGTTACATTATTGATTGTAGGCAACATTATAACCATGGACCTCAAAGACCATAACATAGCCTTGAATTAATAATTAACCTAAATCAACGAGGACCTATTCCCATCTTGCACATTGTTCATTCCTGGAAACTATGACAAAATAATGGAATCAATAATGCTTCCAGAGGAATCATCCAAGACCTGTAATTTTGGAAACCAACAACAATCACTTAAGGGTGGGACATTATTTGTGGATTTTATAGGGGGCATGAAGCCACCTTGATTGACTTAATGACCATGATGTCTCCACCGACTTTGACCATCCTTGCAAGGGCAAATTGACCACTTTTGTGATATTTCAACCCTAGTGGGGGCTAAGACAATTTCACTAATCGAGTTAACCTCTCATAGCTTCTATGACGAAATAACGAAGGCACCTCATTCCTTAACCTCCAAGATCTTCATTAAATATAGCTTTTATAGCTTTTGTGACCTTTCTTATCACTATTTCTACACAAAATCATATATATCCTTCTTTTGGTTTTTTGGTTTAATGATACTCTATTTTTTTTAAAATATAAATAATATTCACTACCCTAAATAAAATATATTTTTTTGAAATGTTTAAAAGGTTTTTAATAAAAACGATAAAACACTAACTTAAATGTTTAGAAATCAAGTAAAATGGAGTGAAGCCACATTAATAAACTACTTTATTAGTCCCTGTCATAGGCATAGAGGGACTATAACGATCGATAAAGCGTTGACTACATATTAGTTTGTCCTTTGACCGGAAATATTTGCACAATACCTATTGTTGGAGCTATGGAATTAAAAGCATATATTTTTATATATTAAAAAGTAACATATATGTACTGATCTGATTGGCTAAGAGATTGGAGGTCTTATTACCGGCTTTGCTATTCCCAATGTAGTATATGGCAACATATCCAAACTTTTTCTCATATACAGTATGTTTTAATCATATATTTTTCTTGTATATTGCTTGAAGGTCGATTAATGCTACCATTAGTTCGAATGTTTGTATTAGCATTTTCTGCTACTCGAATATATCCATCAGTTTTGATATGTACTAAGCATATTGAAATGTTTTCATATCCAACCTTTATATATTTCTTGAAATTTATTGACACTTATTCTGAGATGCCTCAATAGGCCTGATAGCGTAAATGTTTACATGACACGACGTCCTCCAACACCCCTGACAACTTAAATGTTTGCATACCATGAGGTCCTTAGATATCCTGAGAGTCTTAAATGTTTATGTAAATACGGTTCTCGGAGTACATGCCAGTTCAATAGTCATTGTATGTTTCATCCTTGTTCTTCCATTGAAGCTACATACATTGTTTACTGGTTCAGTGATTGCTTCTTCTTTGTTGGTTTGTCGGGTGCTGCCATTGTATGTTTCATCCTTGTAATCATTGAAGCTAGATACATTGTTTACTGGTTCGGCGAGTGGTTCTTCTTCGTTGGTTTCTTGGTTGTTGTTTTTTGTTGTTTCGCTCGCAATTCGAACTGAGCTTCTGCATTTCATCATTTCGGAGTAAGTTTCGATGCCATAGTTTCATTTTGTATTCCTTGTTTGTTGTTTGCAGTTTGCAGTTTGCAAGTAAGAATGTTTTCTTATTTGTAGTTGCATGTTCCTTGTATGTTTTCGGTTCCTTTTCTGCTTCGGCTGTAGTTTCGTAATCGTTGGAGATACATATGTTGTTCACTGGGTCGGGGGCTTTTGTTGGTTTGTTGGTTCCTGGTTTGCTAGTTCTGTTTGTTTGCCTGGGTTTTGCGCTTTGGGGCCCTGGGGGTGTAGTTCGACCTCTTTGTGCTTTCTTGTTGGTTTGGTCCTTGCTGGTTTCTTTTCTTTGATTTGGCCTTGCAGGGTTGGGGTGCAGCAGCGGTGGTTGGAGCTTTTCTTTTTTCTTTTTTTTTGGATTGTTATTGTTTTTTTGGGGCGCTTTACGATGTTCAGCCCCTGCACCCACCAGTTAATCTGCAGTTGTGTTATTTTCCATTTTTGCAGAGGTCGTTATCTGTAATTCTGTGAGATTTCTTGGTGCTCAAGTCCTGCCATGAAAGAAAATAGTTGCATACAAAATTGTTGGAGGATTACATGTGAAGTTACAATATCCGTTGTTTTTTTTATCAGATGTGCAGATATGACATGACATGTTCTTTCTCCTATATGATATGACGATACAATTTGTGTTGCGCTTGATATATGATATGTGCAACAAAGA
Organism: Picea engelmannii; assembly: GCA_009831015.1. Classification (NCBI taxonomy): domain Eukaryota; kingdom Viridiplantae; phylum Streptophyta; class Pinopsida; order Pinales; family Pinaceae; genus Picea; species Picea engelmannii. The sequence goes on along the minus strand of ML783406.1, from coordinate 620,202 downwards.
TTCTTCAAGATTATATTTTCATGTCTGGAAGCATGTCTAGGTAGTTTGCCACGGAAAACTGAGAACTTGTATCATGGGCACAACAGTCTGTGTAGAGGATAAAGAACATGGTTAAAGGGCATATATAGATGAATTTCCAGGGAAAACCAGAAATCGTTTAGCTGCGGCCATGCAATTGCGTGATATTTTCTGCCTTGTAATATATTTTGGCCAGGGAAAAAAAAAGCTAGACGTTTACAGCCATGGATAGAGAAGCGCAAAGGTTCATGTTTCTGCCTTTGTAAACTGTTCGTTGAGTCAGTTTTGTTGTATCTACATATTGCTTGTTCTCCAGTGAATACCAGCTTCCATTGATGTTCATTGAATTGTGTGGGTTCCCACATTGAAACAAACAGAGTAGCTGGAGAAAAGGAGGGAGTCTTGATTGCATCGGTTGAAGAGGATATGCAAAGGTGCATGCTTGTACTGTTGTTTCATATTGAGTTGTTTTGTATTTCATTTATGGTCTGTATATGTGTTAAACTAGTTGCGTGCCTTCCTACATGGTAAGTTATCTTGGTTACATACATTCCTTCCTGCATACTAAGCTAGTTTATGTTCATTGTGTCTGCACTGCATTGTTGCATTTAAAGAAACAGAATCGTTGGATAGGACGAAGGACTCTTTGGCAGGTAAATAGACTTTTTTCTTTTTCTTTTAGATGTTTGTTTTCATACTAACTTTCCTTCGTCTCAATTGCATCTTCGATGTTACTGCCTTGGAAAAAAACAGGTTGCTTGGGCAGGGAGATGAATTCTTATGTGCAGCAACAGAGGGTTCTGTGGTACAATCTTCTAAAAGGTATACCAAGTGTGCTGGTAAATTAAATATACAAACTGGGTGGGAGCATATAATATTAGACTTGAAAACGATGAATTCATAGTAATGGGCCTTTCTGCGCTCCCTGTTTCTACTTTTTCCATTTTCTATTATCCCTTTTGTTTTCTAATTCATTTGCTTAGTGTGGTTTTCGAAAATTCCTTCGTGCGCCGGTTGGTGGACTAACGGACTGACATCTGTGGTCCTGCTTCTACCTTATTCCATAGTTACCCACTTTCTTGATTGCGGCTGCCAGGTTAGAAATTTGAAGATTGCTCCCCTGGATTCTGGGGGTCCGCGATATACAGATTGGCCATGGTGACCCGCGGTCACACCCTGTTTACTGTTAAACATTTCTCCAGTTAAAAAATTAAGATGCATACATTTTTACAGTTATTTGGTCCTTCCAATGGACAATATACAATGCATATATTTGTTTAGTCCTAATGTTCATCTGCACATGCTTGCATCAAAAAAAGTTGGACTAGTGAGACGGCCATGAGCAGTCAGTCATCCCAGACATCGGCAGACCAACAAGGCCAAAGGTAAAGATGCATATGTTGTGCTCTTACTATGTTTACTAAAAAAAATTCCTAGGCTATATATTCATCTATGGCATAGCGGATATGTTGATGCCATTTGCAATACATGGTTTCCAACTCACAAGAAGTATCAACAAGTACAAGCGAAACGTCGAACGTGTTGCATGTTCCGTAGACCAAGAGGTGTGGTTGCGAAATTGTGGCTCCATAGTTCATCAATACTATTTGTGTACTTGTAGCACACTACCATTCACTTTAGTTTTCCTGTTCAAAAAATGTCATCAGCTCTAGAGTTGTGACATCCAAAGTATTGTCAATAGAGGGCTTGAAAAACCGCCAAACTGGACAAATGTTCGTCAGGGACATAATGGTTGTCTATACCACCTACTTGGACAAGGCAAACAAAAGTAGATCCATTATGCATGCTGATATGACAGACAAGGACGCCATGATGACAGTCACACTGACTGTTCCTCCACAACTTGTCCAGAAACATGCAGAAAAGATATTGCCGTGTAATGGGATATCCATTACAAATTTTAATGTATTGCCCAAAATAGTATATGACCGTGGTGATTGTGATCGAATTATTTTGCTCAACGAAACAAGCATTGTGGAAAAAATTCCTGCTATTTGTTCAAAATATCGCTTCCTCCCGGACTCGACTATCAGGTAGATTGAACAGAGCACTGATATTTACCTAATCGGAATGATTGGGGTTGTTGTGACACTGGCGATAAAATTTGGGTCGCAACACATTCTCCATATAAAGGATGGAGAGTCGGATAGTGACAAGGCAATGGTACTGCTTTTCATATTCATTTTTGTTCTTAACTTTCACGTTTACATATATGTCGGATAAGTTACACAAATATTGCATTGTTCCATGTTGCAACTACAATTTTTCGATACGTATTCAGATTTGTTTTCGTCAATGGAACAACAATTGCATAGAGGGAAAATTCCACTTATGTTGTTCAAAAATATAACAAAGAAGAAGGATGCTAGAGAAAGGATCTTTCAGACAACCCAGGCAACGTTTGTAACAGAGTTGCGAGCAGATATAGTAGAGGATCTGGAGAAACTAGCTATCTCTACAATTGTTGTGCGTATACATCCACAAAATCATCCTCACTTTGCTTATAGAAATAGCCTTCAACAAATTTCTGCACCTGTTTACTTTTTATTTTTTGTTTTAAAGGGGAGGGGGGGATGCAATTGTGTATTGTATTGTTCAATGTATTAATCCCTTAGCTCGCGTTGCCAGGTTGAAGGTCTTTTAGTTGTAGCCAATGTGTACTCGACCCCTTTTGAGCCTATATGTTCAAAATGCCATTCCACTGCTTATGCCTCCGCTTTGATAAGTGATGATACGATTGATTGTCTGCGATGCAGTGAAAAATGTCCATATATTTATGGACATTCCGTCAATGATGTTATCCAAACCGTGGGCAACACAACTGTGCAATGTTCGGTTAGGCAGCCTCTGTTACAAAATGTGCTCCCTGAATTGGCAGAGTTGTCGTATGAAACATATCTACAAAAAAAGGCAAGCAGTGTCTATATGTTGTGGCAGCTTCGGATACAAAGCAAATTCACCTTAAATGAGGACAATGCAATTTTGCATATCGGCTGAAGAAGGGCAAAAAAAAAATTAAATCAAACTTTGGGAGGAAACAAAAATACCTCATGTCTCTCTGTAATATTTGTTCAACATCCAGATGAATGTTCGTTTCAAGAGAAAAGGAATGCGGCGACGTCTTTTCTTTGTATATCAAATTGTTTGGTGCAAAGGTCAATGGGCTCTACTCAATGGAACCTTCTAGGAACTTTCTTCTGGGATGTTTAAAGTATGGTTGGTTCTTGGTTATCTGGTTTGTCTGTCAATTTGTATACCATGGAACTCCAGCTCTTCATTGGAGGACACGAAACAATATAATTGAATTTTTTTGGCCAGTTGGCACGCAGATCTGCCTGATAATTTCTATGGCGTTGTGACGCAAATGTACTATGTGACTTGTTTTGGCAAATTTCCTTGATCGATGAACTTGGTCAAATTATTGTTGTGAAATAATTTGAAATCAACGAATATATAGTGTGCAAAGTGCAACTGTCCTATCATACCAACAAGAGGCTCTTAAAATTCAAATTGATCGTTGTTTTCACAATTTTTGCTTATTCGATGAGCTTGGTAAAATTAATATCCTGGAATAATTTGAAATCAACGAATATATACTGTGTGGAGTGCAATTGTGCTATCATATGAACAAGAGGGCCTTAAACTTCAAATTGGTCCTTATTATGCTTGCGGTGATAGAATTTTACAAAAAAGTTCTTTCGTTTCCTTAATTTTTTTAAAAATAAGCGATTTAACATCCTTTAATAATTTAATGTAATTCACTTGTACAATAACAATAGTTAATATTAATATTTTAGTATCTGAAAATAATGTTTTAGCTGAAGTTGGATAGAATGAGCATTGCTAAACAATTGCAATATTGAACCGGACAGACGTGGAATCCGCAAGTCCACCTGTCAATTTGTATATCGCAAAAGTCTGGGTGATATTTGCAAGACACCGAACAAAAGAGGTTCAAATTTCAGCCCGCCAGGCCGAGAACCCGCGATCCAAAAAGTGCCCAAGTATGGAACGAGGGATCCGCATATGCTTTATAAAATCTCTTGTCCATACTTTCTAAAAGTACATGTTTACTATGTATTGCTCGTTTGTCAGAAAATTTTTATATCAGTCGCCCGACCAGATTATACAAACTTTCTCGTTTAATTAAATTCTGCAATAGCAAAAATTATTATTAATAATTTAGTATTGAAAATCATGTTTTTAGATATGTTAGATAGTTGATAGGGATTAGTATCTGTAAACAATGGAAAACTTGAACCCGCCATCCCTCAAGTCCATCTGTCAATCTGTATATCGCGGAACTCCAAGGGCTATTCGGAGGACAAGGAACAATGAAAACTGCAATGTTGAGCCACGCAACCCACAGGTTCGTTTGTCAATTTGTAAATCATGGAGATGTGTCTAGTGTTTGTACAACATGGAACAATAGAGGCCCAATTTTTATCTCGCGAGCCACACAGACCCGATCAAAAAAAATCGCTAGATATGAAATTCATACGGGATCGCTACGGGACAATAAAACTGCAATGTTCAGCCAACCAGCCCGAGTCCACCTGTCCACTTGTATATCACAGAAGTCTGGGTGCTATTTGTAGAAGACAGAACAATAGATACTTTATTTTCGGCCCGCCAAGCCGCGAACCAAAAACTGCCTAGGTATGGAATGAGGGATCCGCATATGCTGTATAAAATCTCATTCCATAGTTTATATAGAGACAATGTCCAAAAGTCCGTGTTTCAACTTGTATATCGCGAAAGTCTAGGTGCTATTTGTAGGACACGGAACAATAGATACTTAATTTTCAGCCTGCAAGGTCGTGAACCTACAATCCAAAAAGTGCCCAAGTATGGAATGAGGAATCCGCATATGTTCTAGAACAATGTTTTTGTACAGCGTAGAACAATAGAGGCCCAATTTTCATCCCGCCAGCCCCAGAGCTCCCGATAAAAAAATCACTAAATATGAAATTCATACGGGATCTCCGCATATGCTGTATAAATCTCATTCCATACTTTATTTAAAGACTATGTCCACAAGTCTGCGTGTCAATTTGTATATCGTGGAAGTCTAGGTGCTATTTGTGGGACACAGAACAATAGATACTTAATTTTCAACCTGCTAGTTCGTGAACCCGCGATCCAAAAAGTGTCGAAGTATGGAATGAGGGATCCACATATGTTCTAGAAAAATGTGTTTGTAAAGCGCGGAACAATAGACGCCCAATTTCCAGCTCGCCAACCCCAGAGCCCCCGATAAAAAAAAAACCGCTAAATTTGAAATTTATACGGGATCACTACGGGACAATAAAAGTGCAATGTTCAGCCAACCAACCCCAGTCCACCTATCAATTTGTATATCGCGGAAGTCTGGGTGCTATTTGTAGGAGACGGAACAATAGAGACTCTATTTTCAGCGCGCCAACCCGCGATCCAAAAACTACCTAAGTATGGAATGAGGGATCCGCATATGTTGTATAAAATCTCATTCCATATATAGAGACTATGTCCAAAAGTCCACGTGTCAATTTGTATATCTTGGAAGTCTAGGTGCTATTTGTAGGACACAGAACAATAGATACTTAATTTTCATCCCACTAGGTCGTGAACCTGCGATCCAAAAAGTGCTCAAGTATGGAATGAGGGATCCACGTATGTTCTAAAACACTATCAATTTGTATATCGCGGAAGTCTGGGTGCTATTTGTAGGAGACGAAATGATAAAGACTCTATTTTTGGCCCGCCAAGCCGCGAGCCCGCGATCCAAAAAATGCCTAAGTATGGAATGAGGGATCCGCATATGCTATATAAAATCTCATTCCATACTTTATATAGACTATGTCCACAAGTCCGCGTGTGAATTTGTATATCGTGGAAGTCTAGGTGCTATTTGTAGGACACGGAACAATAGATACTTAATTTTCAGCCCGTCAGGTCGCGAACCCGCGATCCAAAAAGTGCCCAAGTATGGAATGAGGGATCCACATATGTTCTAGAACACTATCAATTTGTACATCGCGAAAGTCTAGGTGTTATTTGTAGGAGATAGAACAATATAGACTCTCTTCTCGATCCGCCAGACCGCGAGCCTGCGATCCAAAAACTGCCTAAGTATGGAATGAGGGATCTGCATATGCTGTATAAAATCTCATTCCATACTTTATATAGAAACTATCCACAAGTCCACGTGTGAATTTGTATATCGCGAAACTGTAGGTGTTATTTGTAGGACATGGAACAATAGATACTTAATTTTCAGCTCGCCAGGCCACGAATCCGCGATCAAATGCAATGTTCAACCAAGTAGCCCGTAGTTCCTCCTGTCAATTTGTATACCGCGAAAATCTGGGTGCTATTTGTAGGACACAGAACAATAGAGACTCTTTTTTCAGCCCGCGAGGCCGCCAACCCGCAATAAAAAAAGTGCCTAAGTATGGAATGACTCTTTTTTATATTGCTCGTTTGTGGAAATACTTTTATATCACTCGGCCGACCAAATTGTGCAAACTTTCTCGTATAATTAAATTATGCAATATAAATATTTAATAGTAATAATTTAGCGCAGGTTAGGTTCTGAATTTGTATATCGTGGAATTGTTAGTGCTATTTGTAGAGCGCAGAATAATAGATGCCCAATTTTTTGCCCGCCAGCCCGAGAACCCTCGATCCCAAAAAGTGGCTAATTATGGAATTAATACGAAATCACTAAGGACAAAAAAAATGCAATGTTGAACCAACCAACCCACAAGTCTGCCTATCAATTTGTATATCATGGAAGTGTAGGTGTTATTTGTAGGACACGGAACAATAGAGGCTCATTTTTCAACCCGCCAGGCCGAGAACCATCGACCCTTCACGTGCCCTGGGTATATCTTCGCCCGACCGCTTTTCATACTTTGGTATTTCTTGGAATCGGTTTCTCCATTGTTGTTGCCTTTGTACTTGTTTCCAGATGTGCAATAATTAATCTTTAATGCTAGTAGCCATCTTGGAGGAACCATTAAAACTGTCATTAATGTTCGGAAGTCCGGACAAGATTTATCATTAGTACGAATTAAACTAAGATTTGCCCACAAGCATGTTATCCTTTCCAAGTATTCATTTCAAAGGCCACACAATCTTTTTTTTTTGTGCGCCGACGGGTTGGTGCTTTTAAGAAATTTCTGATTCTTAATCTCTTTTCGTCGTCACCACTACATTCGAACTTTTTTCTAATTGTGCAATTAGTGAATTGTGATGGTCACGGCTCATTCCGCATGAACCCTGGAAATTGTCATTGATCAGCGAAAGGCTCGAGGAGATATTCCATTGATACGCATTAAACCATAATTTGTGGAGGCTTATATTATCCCTCCTCGATTTTCATTTCAAACATCATCTCAACCAAATGGAAATTCTAAATAACTTCTGGCAACAGTTCTCTCCACACACAGTAAACACATTGGGGCATAATGGCCAGAGGTTCCACTATTCCAGGGCATATTCTTACTATTCATCTCCCTCCGCCCAGGATTAAAAAAGGAGATGGTCCCTTTGTACACCGAGAGATATATTTCAAGCCAAAAGTTCCATCGCAACCCTGGCTGGTCAGAGAACCTGCCCAGTTGCAGTCATTGCTATCGCAGAAGTTGATGCCATGAATTCCGAGCCGGAAGAAGATGATCTGATGGACGATGATACATCAATGGATGATGGCAATGCAGATAATCTTCCCACTCCTGCGCCCAAATTGAAATCAACCATAACGAATGGACCTTCCCAGCTCAGTGATCGCAGTCATGACAACACCAAAAGGAGTTTCAGAAAAGAAACTGACGGTGAACGCAACAACCACTTTGCACCACGAAAGTAGGAATTCCAGAGCTCCAAATTAGTTTGTTTTGGGCGGAAGAGTTTCAGTGTAAAGCAATGATATGTTGATGCTCCTAGAGATATATTTCAAGCCAAAAAAATATTGTTTAACATTTTCGAGCATCAGGTCCAAAACTCTTGCTCCTGCCACACATTTTCCTACTAGTCATCTCCTTCTACCCATAATGGACTAATTTGGGCCTTTGCAATTACACGTGCAAGTTGTGCTACTGAATTTTTTTAGACTATGCAGAGGCAGTTTCAGCTAAGGGCTATTCCACTTGCCTTGCAACCATTTTCGTCTTCTTTCTGAGGAAAAGCTTTTGAAAAATATCAATTTCAGCAGAGGATGATTCATCGACGAGAAAACTCCAAGGATCTTGCATACTGCAGAACCTGTGCCTGTGTTTGTCACAGATACCTTCAATATTTTAGCCCGAAGAACTGAGTCCAATTTCTAAGCATAGATGTATAGTACTCGGTGTTTTTCTTATTTTTTTTTATTTTAAATGGATTTGCTATTAAAAAAATTTGCCTTGCACTCTTCGTTGTTGCCTCTTTTCTGGGTTTAACGCATGTTTTAATTGGCATGGTTCGGTGCTCTCGTACTTCTTCGATCTTGTGTGATCCAGGTGGATATCGGTGGCCACCCACCTTCTCCAACTAGCTCAAAACAGTTTTCTAGCAATTTTGGTAATTTACTATTTTTAGCAGTTTTTCGGGTCCTAAACTTCCGGAGCCGTTTTGAGGCCCTAAACAATGTTTTTTGAGAAAACGGGGAGCAACATGGATCATAAATCATGTTCCTCACTCAAAAGTTGTAGTCCTTGGATAGATCTTTCCAACGAGCTATCGATTGCCCCAAACGGAGATCATATGCAAAAGTTACGCCCCTGGGAAGTTGACGTATCAACTACCCCCATCGGGGCCCACAAAGCTTTTGGCTTTTCATATTCCGGGGTTAGGGTTTTGGATTTTACTTATGTTAAAAAGACCCTTAGAGCCACATTGTAATAATCATCTTCTTGCGAATGTGAGTAGCCATCACATCTCTTCTCAGAGATAAGCTTCCACCATTCTAGCGAGTCTTTCACTCTGTACTTTTAAAGTCTCTGTACATTTATTTCATTAATAGAAATCGTGTATTACTGTATATCTGTGTTTACGGTTGCATCTCTGATACATTTATGTTATATTATTGAATATCTGTGATATCTCTGATACATTTATGTTATATTATTGAATATCTACGATATCTATGTGCATTTATTTATTATATCTCCACTCTCATTTCATGCCGAAAATAATCTAGATCAGTGGTATCAGAGTAGGCTGTTCTTGATCATTTTTTTTCAGTGCATGTCCCCGATGAGGTCCGAGTATAGCAAGTTGGGTCTCGAGCTTGTCTCTCTTGAGGACAATCACTCTCGCACACCCAAGAAACCCTCAATGGCAGAAGAAAAGAAAACTGACGGAGCAGACGATCCTATAAGTCTGTTGCTTGAGCAAGCTCTCACACGACAGAGGGACGAAATGATGGATAATTTTTCCCACATCCTTCAACACCTCCCGATAGCATCAAGCGACCACTTTGGAGGCACCTCACCTTTTAAGGTACAGGTCAATTTTGATATTCCTATATTTGAAGGTCAAATAGATGCGGATGCCCTAGATAAATGGTTAAACCTGCTAGAAGGTTATTTCTCTGTTCACAATTTTTCCGACAGAGAAAAGATCACCTTCGCACTCCTTAAAGCTCTCCCCCGTGTCAAACATTGGTGGGAAACTTATTGGGAGCAAAGTTCCACAAAAGAGTCAGGAATATATGGGGTCGAACCCACTTGGGATTTTTTTGTGGATGCGGTAAAAGAACAATATTACCCTATTGGCAACTATGAGGACCAATACATGAGATGGAACACACTGCGGCAAGAGAGGGGCTAAGCAGTTCCAGAGTTCACCAATACCTTCCATACCTTGCGCACCAATTTGGGTATCAAAGACTCTAAACGACATCTGGTTTTGAAATACCGTGGGGCTCTACACAGATACATCCAAACTGAAATGGATTTTCTGGATATCTCATCACTCAGTGCTGCCTATCGATATGTTGTTAAAATTGAGCAGAAATTTAAGCACCATAACAAACAGGAGTTTGGGTCTGTAAATCCGCAACAACCAAAGTATGACAAATACAACCCTAACAAACAGTCTCCAGAAAACTAGTCCAAGCCATAGGAAAAGAAGGGTCACGGGAAGACAAAGAAGGACACCAGAAAATGGTGCGATTTCCACAAAAGCCCTTGGCACAACACCGATGAATGTCGCTCAAAATAGTCATTGGTGGCCGAGATCAAAGACAAGGAGCCAAACCCTGATTCAGAATCTGATTCTGAAATACTGGTAAAAGACAGATCATCGACGTAGACCCCACTGCTATTGTCATGGCTGCAACAATTCAACCAGAAGAACCAACATATCTAGAAGAGGGGGAGCACCTTTTTAATTTACAAATGTGTGTGAAGGGGACCCCACTGCATTTTATTGTTGATAGTGGAAGCCAGAAGAACCTCATCTCAACAAAGGTCATCAAATAGTTGGGATTGTCGACAACGCCACACCCGCAACCATACAACATCGGGTGGCTTCGCCAAGGACGAGATCTTCGTGTCAGCCAGCAATGTCGATTGTCATACGGCATCCAACCCTTCAAGGATGAGGTATTATGTGATGTTGCCCCATTGGATGTCTGTGATGTTTTGTTGGGCCAGCCATATATGTGGAAGCATCATGCTATTTATGAGTCTCGACCCCACAGTGTCATTGTTACTTTGGGGGGTCATCGCAACAGAATACCAGAGGTAATTTCGACTATTGTTCCACCTAAAAAGTGTCGCAAGGTAGTATCTCATACTGCAAAATTTAGCTTCCTCACAATCTGTTCAAAAGAAGAACAGAAGGACATTGCAACCACTACAGCCTCGCCCCAAGCACCTTCTATCCAACAAAAGCAGGTCGACAAGGCTACATCAAAGCGCAAAGACTCATTCTGCACATCGTGCTCTCATATAGCCTGACTTGTTGAACAACTTCAGGCTCGACAGGTTCGTGACAAACTTCCACAAACTAAGTAGCGTGACATCTCCAGCGAGGCAAGCAGATCACCAAGATGCAGATTCAGCAAACACTTTTCCCTCTCCCTCGGGAACTCAACGCAATGGAGACCATTGCTTCCTAAGGAGGGAGGATTGATCCAGGTGGATATCGGTGGCCACCCACCTTCTCCAACTAGCTCAAAACAATTTTCTGGCAATTTTGGTAATTTACTATTTTTAGCAGTTTTTTGGGTCCTGAACTTCCGGAGCCGTTTTGAGGCCCTAAACGATGTTTTTTTAGAAAACGGGAAGTAACATGGATCATAGATCATGTTTCTCACCCAAAAGTTGTAGTCCTCGGATAGATCTTTCCAATGAGCTATCGAGTGCCCCAAACAGGGATCGTATGCAAAAGTTACGCCCCTAGGAAGTTGACGTATTAACTACCCCCATTAGGGCCCACAAACCTTTTGGCTTTTCATATTCCGGGGTTAGGGTTTTGGATTTTACTTATGTTAAAAAGGCCCTTAGAGCCTCATTGTAATAATCATCTTCTTGCGAATGCGAGTAGTTGTCACATCTCTTCTCAGAGATAAGCTTCCACCATTCTAGCGAGTCTTTCACTCTGTACTTTTACAGTCTTTGTAAATTTATTTCATTAATAGAAATCGTGTATTACTGTATATCTGTGTTTATGGTTGCATCTCTGATACATTTATGTTATATTATTGAATATCTGCGATATCTCTGATACATTTCTGTTATATTATTGAATATCTGTGATATCTCTGTGCATTTATTTATTATATCTCCGCTCTCATTTCGTGCCAAAAATAATCCAGATCATTGTGTTTACTAATACCAATGTACAATGTTGTAGCAAAATCATTATTCTTGTTTCTAGACATGCAATTATTAAGTTTTAATGCTAACATCCCATAATGCAATAAGTTTAATACTTGAGTTAATATGTTGCACTGATGGTAGAATGTATCAAGAACACAGTTACACGCACACGTTCCAATAAAATATAATCTTCCACAAAGCATTTGCTAGCAATTAATAGAAAAGGAAATTTAGTGGTTAAGTTGATATGTTACAGTCATGGAATAATGTATCAAGAACATAGCTGTAGGCGTACATTGCAATAAAATGTAATCTTCAACAACGCATTTCTGACAATTAGTAGATCATGGTTTTGCAACGGTGGCGCTTCTTTGAAACCAATTCGCGCTTACAAAAACTATCTTCCGCCTCTTTATTTTCCCACTCTTTTATTCCCTCTAGTTTCTCTTCCTGGTTACTTAATCGTTTTTTTCTCGACAATACGTTGCTCCGCAGATTCACGCATTTGTGTTTCCAACGATCGCTTCCCCTTTCTTTAAATTGACCGTCTATTGTTCCTTGTCCCACAACTAGCACCCAAAGTTCCGCCATATACAAATTGACAGGCAGACTTACGCACTGGTCGGGTCAACATTGCAATTCTACTTTTCTGTGACCTCCAGAGCATTTGGAGCTCCGGTATATACAAATTGACAGATATTCAAAATTGCAATCGTTCTTAGATCATGCGCTTTTCCGTATTACGGTCCACCTATCATGCCTTTTTCTGTGCTGCACATTTTTGCACTGAAAACTTTCGAGAAATACAATTTAACCGTCGGGTCCTCGCATATTTAGTGGAATTATTGTCACCCCATTTTGAAGCCCGTATGTCCGCTTTCCATACTTCGCCATTTGTTCGAATTTCTTTGGTGAATCGTCGGTTTGGCGGGTTGAAGAAATATTCAGTTCATAGTCGTTGTTTCCTATATCCGCACCCCTTTGCAATTAGCAGTTGGCAATTATATATAATATCTTATTGCCACGTATGCAATTAGCAATTTCCTTGTTCCATACTTAGCCACTTTGGTGGAATTCTGCAAATATACAAACTGGTCACTCAACTGCCCCATCATGATCTCTTCCGTTTTACACATTTTGCACTCAAAAATTCTGAAATATAAAATTTCATCGTGCAACACTCGGTTGTCCTGACTATCCCCGTAACCCTTTTTTGAATCTCGTCCAACCGCATTTTAGAGCTTGCCATTCTTTCCTTGCTCTCTGCCCTCTTCGTCACCTTCACACTCGTCTATAATAAAAGAAAATANTATATATATATATATATATATATATATATATATATATATATATATATATATATATATATATATATATATATATATATATATATATACATATCTTGTTTCTAAATATGGAATTATTGGCATTTAATTCTAACAAGTCATCATGCAGAAACCGTATATATTGTCTTTGATGGGTGAAAGGCTCGAGGAAATCTCATATTCATGCGCATTAAACCAAAATTTGCGGGCGGATTATATTATCCCTTGCGAGTGTTCATTTCAAAATCATGAAATCCCGTTCACATGGCATGCCCTTCACACGTTCACAAAACCTCCATTCCTTAATTGCTCTTCGCCATACCCGCCACGTTCGCATTTCTAAATATGCAATAATAAATTTTACTACTAACAATTCATCATGCACCACCAATACAGGTTGTCATTAATCAGCGAAAGGCTCGAGGAGCTTTCCCATTCACAAGCATTTAACCAAGATTTAGCAAAAAGTTACATTATTCGCTCTAACAATTCATTTAAACCATCATCTGCAACAAAGTAACCTTCTCATAAACCTATGGCATTAGCTCGACACCAGTTCTGTGGAGATACACTGAACACCTTTGGGCGTGAGGACCAAAACTTCCACTGGTCCAGGGAATTTTCTTATTACTCAACCCCTACCGCAGAGAACCAAGTAATTTGGACCTCCGAGATTGCTCATGCAGGCTGTGTCCCTGAGGTTTTTTACTGTAAGGACCTAGTCTCTTGGTGCGCTGATAAATTTATTGCAGAGCAAAGAATTATTCCACTGCACGATGGCTTTTCTATTTCTTTGTCACCTCAGGTCTTCCGCCAGATGTTGAAATTGCCCGAGCCAACATTGACATTCAAAGGAGAAGATTGCAAACAATTCCTAGCAAAGCATAATAACGGATTGGACCTCTTGCCCCATTTTTTGGAAAGGTCGAATCTAGTTCCTAAAGATATTACAAGTATGTAGGTTAGTTCATTTAGAAATCCATTTCGGGAAATTGCTTGGCTGTTTACAAGAATAACGAAACATGAGTCCACAGGTATTGTTTCCTGCATGGCTCTTTATATTTTGTATTTCACAGTCAACGAACAAGCCCTTTTTTATTGGGGTAGGTTAATTTCCCATGAAATCTCTTGCCAATTGTCAAGCTACAAAAGGGAAAAGAAATTTTATATGTCCTCCTATTTACTTTTTGCAATAGCACATTCCTGTCAATTTCCGCAATTGTCTCTGTTCAAAAAAGTCAACTGCGAATTCCACCCAGTAACGTTCTGGTACCAGGCCTTGTGGAAGCACAAGGCTTCCACTATTTTTATGAGGTTTTTAATGGCTTCCTGTCCATTTTCAAAGTTTTGTTGTTAGGAGAAAATGCTCCCTACATATCTGAACAGGCAACTAGTTTTTTGGATAATAAGGGGACACTCCAACATTTGGATAATTACACTATCATAAGAATTTTTGGCTCCACGGAACAAATTGCTCTCCTTCCATTTCATGTTACGAACATAATTTTAATTGCATAAGTAGAACGTCAATACAACTACTGGTTCCATCTGTTCCAAAGGAAGAAAAAAAAACAGTTCATTCCTCTACCTTGGAAAATAGGGGAGTTCGTCTTGAAAAACGTCAACAAAATTGACGATTTCGCAGCACATTTTAGCATCTCCAACCTCAGATATGTTGAAGACATAAGAGGATTCGACCCCTATGATATTTTTAGACAACCTTTACAATCAGTTGGCCTCGGCGATTGTTTTGTAAATAAACACCTGCCCAAAAACAGAGACAATGATGGTCCTGCCTCTTATATCGGTGACGTAGAGACAGTGCAAAGCTACACTAAATTGTACACACAACAGGGGAAAGGCCCCAGTGACAAGAGTGTTCAATCCGCAAATACCACTCCAAAAAGTACGACATCCCGAAGCATCGCTCCAATGGCCCATCACAGCAACAAAGAAACCCAGAGTTCTTCAAACAGAGGAGGAGATAACGACCCTCCTCACTCTAAAATTGATAGTTCTCACAAGCTTCCAGTAGAGAAGAAGAGAAAAAAAAATGTGGGTCAGGCAGAAGAGCCGAAAATTCAAAGTCAGAACATGGAAGTTGACACTGATATGGATGTCATGTTCCCCTTCCTTGATCATCCCTAAGACAACATCCACCATAGCCATCCAATGGACATATCCATTACCCAAAATTTTGACGAAGATGAATCCTTCGTGTTCCAGAGCGTTGTTTTTGATAGCCGGAACAAAAGATTGATATTTGAGAAAAAAATGTTAAAAATATCAAAGGCAAATCTCGTTCAGAGGTTGACGTTGCCAACATGCGGCCGTCCCAAATCTGTCAACTTCACACCGCGACCGGAGAAGCACTTCATGATTCCATTGGACGCATCGAGACCCAGAATGCCAAACTGAAGGACCGAGTCAAGGAATTGGAAGACACTTTCATTCCTATGCCATTGCTTGTCGATCCTTTGGCAATAGCCATGCCTGGCACCCCTGCACCCAATGTAAAAGCATCCTCCACCCTGCTCGCATCCTGTAAAGGATATGTGGAGAACAATATAAAAAAAAGAATGGAACTGGTTACCCAGGCATGGAAAAGATCACAAACCATCGCTTCCCTTGGAACCAGGGCACATAGCTTGCTCGAGCTTTTACAAGATGAATTAAAAGATGAAGATTTTATTTTTTTTTAAATGGTCATCCCTTTTGGCAAGATTGTCAAGAATATGACAGAAGCAAAAAGAAGAGAAGAAGATATTCCATCCAAAAACCAGATCGGCCAATTGAATGCATGTTGGAAACAAAAAGTAAAGAACCTGCGTCTCATTGTTTAGTCATGTGAACAAGCCATAGCAAAGAAAGATAAATTATTCACAAAGCTGTCAAATATAGACTTAGCAAGGAAAACCAACGACTTCCAAGACCCCCTCTTAATCGCAAACTCCTTGCCCTTAACCAGGCAAGAGTTCGATAAAAAGGTTGCTATGTTGAATACCTTGTCTCTGGAAAAGTTTTACAACATCCTTCAATTTGATCAAGCTCACGTCCATGACTGGCTAGTCAAATATGCAGTATAGATTAAGGAAATTCTTCAGGCTCTCTCTAATCTTTCTATCGACTTCCAGGAATTAGAAAACGAAGTTTTCAACATCAAAATCTGGAATGAGATCAATGTCGCCCCAATGAGAAGCTGCATTGAAGAATGGGTCGAAAGGCAATTGAAACAGGCCGCCAACGAAAGACAACGGGCAGTTCCCGGCATTCCAACAGCCGTGGAGAACATCCTTGAAACCGCAGTCGTCGCCGACATCAATGAAATGACAACCACAAGCAAATATCCAAAGTGCTCATATGTACCCTCACTGTAAGTTTAGTCATCGCATCTTTCTTTGTTTCTCAGCCTGGTTATTCCACTTTCTTAAATACATATGTATAAGAAAACACTTATACCTTTATATTTATTTTCTTTTGCAGCTATTGCATTCTATCTTCTTTCCACAATCCTGTTTCTTGTGCATATTTCTCTAATGGTCCGCGGGAGCCCCAATCCCAGTCTACATGACAAACGCATTGAAATTCTGGTTTATATGTAACAGACTTTAATTTTTTGGTATATTTCAAAATTTGCAGTAGTATGTAACAAACTTTCATTTTTTTACATACTTGAAATAAAAAATGCATTTAAATTTTTATATGTTACAGACTCTATTCTTATCTTTCTGCATTCTGTATAACAAATGCATTTGTTTTTTAATATGTTAGACTTCTATTCTTATCCTTCAGCAGTCTGTATGGCAAATGCATCTACTCTTTTATATGTTACACACTTTTCTTTTTTTATATATTTCAAAATAAATGGCGTTCAACAATGCAAGCGTCATTTACATATACCCCTTGTTCACAAATGCATTTAAATTTTTATATTACTTATCTCCTATTAATTTTATGTCATCATATATTTTTATCTTTCACCAGTCCATATGAAAAATGCATTTAAATTTCCAAATTTAATCTTGCATTGTCAACAAATTTTTTACTTTGTTATATACTTTCAAAAAAGTTAGGTTTGCTATATACTTTCAAAAATTAGATGTTGTTATGCCTGTCGACCGTCATTTACTTTTGCCCTATCTCCCGTGATATACATTTTGCACAACATTTCCCTGATATACATTTTGCACCAAACACTTCATTTCATTTACAATTCGACCCCATTTTCCACAATTTGCTTTCTAACCTCCTTGGCAGGGACTGTGCTGCCACACAGCCTTGTTATTAACATTGAACCAACAACCCCGAATCAAAATGAAATATCTTTTCAAATTTGAAATTGAATCAAAGGCAACTTTCCAATACATATAGGTTTGAATTCATTACAACATATACTCATTACGAGCTTCACATGTTATTTATGGGAATTGAACTCTATTGGGGAGGATAACAATCAATGCTCACCATCATCCAAGCTAAACAAAATTGACAACTATTATCATTATCATTAACAACATTAGGAATTTGATCTGTTGCTTATATTCAACAAGCATTGCATACAACTTAGTCCTCCCAGGGAAGTTTGGAAATGGACGTGTTAACTATTAAGTGTGCTTATGAACCAACTCCATGGCCTTCACTATAACAACAACAGATCAAACCCCAACAACATTCAATGTCCATTAGAACCTAAGTTATCTCTTCATTGTAGAAATAGAACTTTGATCCAAAAGTAAAGTTAAGCGTAGCTGGGTCGCTTAGAAGCATGGGGATAAAAGGTTGTACTTCCGTTAATTAGAAGAGGTGATCTGAACTGGTGATTGAGGTAAAACCTCCCATTGCATAAGCCAGCGGTGATGC
The DNA here is from genome assembly GCA_009831015.1 of Picea engelmannii. Taxonomy (NCBI): domain Eukaryota; kingdom Viridiplantae; phylum Streptophyta; class Pinopsida; order Pinales; family Pinaceae; genus Picea; species Picea engelmannii. Next base: position 602,186 of record ML783406.1, on the reverse strand, counting down.
TACAATCGATCGAGTTCACTACCCTCTCCGTCTCTCTTAATAAAACGAACCACACAATAGAATCTAATATCATATATAAGTATCTATGGCCTTTCTCTAACTCAATTATCTTCTCCAGACTTTGGATCAGTATTGACTCAAGCCTACAAAAAAAACATCATCCTTTTATATGATTCTTCGAAGGTTTAGTTTATTGTTTAGACGGTCCTCTAAATTTTTTAAAAACTTTTAACCTTTGTCACATTGAAATTCGTTATTATTGTTTAAACCTTAGTGCAACATTATTTAAAAAAGACCGACACAAGAACTTCTGATTTTGAATCCGTATATGATTATAATTTATATCTCTCGACCTGCATAGACCATTTTATAATTATTATAATCATTAAAAGTGAATATATAAAATTAGACATCATCAACAATACAAACCATAATAGTCCAACCTATTTT
>ML783406.1:583836-600862 GCA_009831015.1 Picea engelmannii | reverse complement strand
ACTAAATATGTCTATCAAGAGAAGCATCTAGAGGAAGATCCTTCTAGAAGCAGAAGCTTCTATTAGGTCTTCTTACATCTGCCTTATTCTATTTTATTGAAAGGCCTTATTAATATTGACCTTTATTACATTCGAATATATTGCTCTACCTATGTGCGGGTTAGGACCCTAACATGTTCGCCCCCTTAAAAATAGCCTTGTCCTCCAGGCTTGAGATGTGGAAACTGCTACAGAATGGTAGCTAGTTCCCAAGTGACATCTGTTGGAGTTGTATCTTTCCACTGTACTAGCACTTCCTTGATGGTTCACTAACGCAAGCAACGCTCATGCTGGTCCAAAACTGCTTCTGGCTATAGCCAAATGGATCCTTCTTCAGCTAACTCAGGAAGGTTGGTTTGAATTCGGCACCTAGTTCCAATCACCTTCTTTAAGCATGAAACATGAAAAACAGGATGTAGCTTCGAATGACTGGGCAGAGCTAACTGATAGGCGACTTGTCCCACATGCTTGAGAACTGTATAAGGACCATTAAAATTGGGCGCTAGCTTCTGACAATGCTCGGCCTTGAGAGAAGTTTGCTTGTATGGTTGCAGTCGTAGAAACACCTGATCCCCTTCTACAAATTGGCGTTCAGAGCGACCTTGATCTGCTTGTTGCTTCATGCGATTCTGTGCCATGACCAAGTTCTCTTTGAGGGTACGGAGAATATCCTCTCGAACTATAAGTGTTTGGTCAACCGCCTGGACCTTCGAGGTACCCGGTAAGTATGAGAGAACTAAAGGTGGCTTCTGTCCATATACCGCTTCAAAAGGAGTCATGCGTGTAGCTGTATGGTAGGAAGTGTTGTACCACCATTCAACTAGGGGTAACCATTGAGCCCATTAATTTTGCTTTTCAGAGGCAAAACACCTCAGATATGTTTCCAAACACTTGTTGACAACTTTCGTTTGACCATCAGTCTGGGGATGATAAGTTGTGCTGAGATGCAATTGGGTGCCTTGTAGCTTGAACAGTTCTTGCCAAAAATTGCTTGTGAAAGTTGGATCATGATCAGAAACAATAGAGTGCGGCATGCCATGAAGCTTGAAGACCTGGTCCATGAAAATTTGAGCCACCGTGGATGCAGTAAATGGGTGTTGAAGAGCCCAAAAATGAGCATACTTGGAAAGGCGATCCACAACCACCATTATGACTGATTTATTTCCCAATTTGGGTAAGCCAGTAATAAATTCCATAGAGATATCCTTCCAAATAGCCGGTGGAATCGGAAGCAGTTGTAGTGTGCCCAGAGATTTGATTGTTTCTCCCTTGTTGCGTTGACACACATCACATTCAGCGACAAAATTACGGATGTCCTGTTTCATACCATCCCAAAAAAAAGAACGTTTGACCCTGTCATAGGTTTTGGTGAACCCGAAGTGCCCTGCTGTGGGTGTAGCATGAAGCTCAGAAAGTACCATGGATTTAAGCTTTGATTGTTTACTTAAATACAAACAACCTTTATATCGAAGCTCATCCTGGAGCTAAGAGTACCCTGGGGGAGCTAGAGCATTGGTCTGCAATTGTTGGATCAGATGCGAACTTTTGGGATCTTGTAGCCATTCCTGGCGAACAACTTGGAGCCAATCTGGTACAATGAAGGAAAGAGAAAAAAGGGATCCTTCTTCTTCATATTTTCGGGACAGTGCATCCGCCACCACATTGTCTTTGCCTTTCTTGTAAATGATCTCATAATCATATCCAAAGAGTTTAGTCACCCATTTTTGTTTCTCCGGGGAGGAAATGCGTTGTTCCAGAAAGTACTTGAGTCTTTGATGGTCTGCCTTAATTTGGAAACATTGCCCCAAGAGATAAGGGCGCCATAGATCAACGACATGCAGAATAGCCAACATTTCCTTTTCATAGATGGGTTTGCCCAGATTCCTTTCAGATAGTTGCTTGCTGGTGAAGGCCAAAGGTTGACCCTCTTGCATAAGCACATCACCGATTCCTTTCCCCGAGGCATCACATTCCAACACAAAGGTCTTTGTGAAATTAGGAAGGGCCAGAACCGGAGTGGTGCACATGGCCATCTTCAAGGTTTGGAAAGCTTGAGCAGCAGCTGGAGTCCAAGTGAAAGAGTTCTTTTTGAGGAGAGCAGTGAGAGGTGTTGCAATCTTTCCATAATTCTTAACAAACTTGCGATAATACCCTATTAAGCCCAGAAATCCACACAAGTTTTTGAGAGTCTTTGGGTGCGGCCAATCTTGCATAGCTTCAATCTTTTTCGGATCCACCCTGACGCCATCCTTGCCAACCAGATGACCCAATTATTCTACTTTTGAGGCACCAAAAGCACATTTAGACTGTTTCAGGAAAAGTTGGTGCTGAGAGAGTAGATGGAGAACTCGATCCACATGAGTAAGATGGCATGTCCAGGTTTTGCTATAGATGAGGATATCATCAAAGAAAACTAAGACAAAATGACGGAGAAAGGGACGGAAGACATGATTCATGAGGCTTTGGAAGGTGGAGGGGGCATTACACAAGCCAAAGGCAATGACCAAAAACTCATAGTGGCCCTCATGAGTTCGAAAGGTCGTCTTGGGAATGTCTGCCTCTTTCATACATATCTGGTGATAGCTCGAGCGAAGATCAAGTTTAGTAAAGAATTGGGCGCCACTCAATTCATCCAAGAGGTCATCAATGACAAGAATGGGAAATTTGTCATTAATGATCAATTTGTTGAGGGCACAGAAGTCAGGACACATTCTCCAAGAACCTTCTTTCTTCAGGACCATGACTACAGGAGAAGAGTAAGGGCTCGTACTAGGGCGGATAACGCCTGCATTAAGGAGTTCCTGGACTATTTTCTCAATTTCATTTTTTTGTGAAAAGGGGTGACGATACGAACGGATATTGGGAGGAAGGATTCCAGGTACAAGGGGAATGGAATGATCATGAACACCGTGGGAAGGAGGGAGTCCTTGGGGAGTGGAAAATACCATTTGATGTTTAGAAAGGAGGGCTTGGAGGTCTTGCAACATCGGGGGTGTCTTTGTTGCTTGTATGGCATGGAGTTGGGCAATGACACTAGAATGACCTTTTTTTAGTAGCTTTTCCATGCGATGGGAAATAATGACCTTAGGTGAACCAACAGTGATGCCTTGGAATTTATATTGGTGGCCTTCCTGGTCGAATTGCATGGTTAATTCCTTAAAATCCATGAGAATGGGACCCAAAGTCCTTAGCCAGTCTACACACAACACAATGTCACAACCGCCCATGTCGATAGCAAACATATGGGATTTTAGGTGGTAGTCACCGATTTGGAGACGCACATTTTCATAGCGCCCTCCACATTTCATGGAACCACCATTGGCAATCATGATTTGGAAATTGTTGACGGCGTGGATGTAGCAATGAGTTTCTTGGGCAATGCGGCGATGAATAAAATTATGGGTGCTTCCACTATCAACCAGAATGATGACCTTCCGATGCTTGATGTAACTGATTAACTTGAGGGTTTGGGGGGTGGAGAAGCCAGTGAGAGAATTGAGGGAAATGATCGGTTCCACTTCGGGAGGGTCTGAGGGAGGGGTTATGTTAGTGATTTCAGGTGACTCAGGCACAAGGGGAGTTGCAACATTCTCTTCCGAAATATCCTCAGAGATGGCCATAAAAATCTTTTGTTCCTTACACTTGTGGCCCGGGAAATATTTGTCATCACAATTGTAACAAAGGCCTTTGAGTTGGTGTTCAGCCATTTCAGCCCTGGTCAATTTTTGGATCTTTAATGGGGCGGAGGGAGTAGTGGGATTTACGGGTTTAGGGCAAAGGATAAAGGAGGGTTTACGATTTTGATAGGATACAACCTGTTGTGCTTCTTTAGCTTTTTTAGTAGCCTCCACCCAACTTGAAGGTCAAGCCATGAGGACATGGGCTCGAATCTCATCCTTGAGGCCACTGATAAAACACTCTCGAAAGAAAGCATCAGTCATGCCCTCTGTTCGAAAATACAGGCGCTGAAAGGTAGCTATGAAGTCTTCTACTATTCCTGATTGTTTCAACTTTGTCAAACGACCCAAATGGTTGGTGTCAGTGTCAAAGCATTCATAAAGCTCAGTCACAAATTGGGTCCAAGCAATGTACCCTTGACGGGAAGTTTTTCTCCATTGCCACCATTGCCAACATTCTTGATCTAGATGGAGAACACCATATCGGAGTTTGGCCAAGTCATATGTAATGTCGTATAAAGAGAAATAATGTTCCATTTGGGTTACCCAACCAGTGGGGTTCGAGCCATCAAATTTGGTCACATCCACCCACGGAAGGCATAGGTCACGTTGAAAGTGATGGTGCTGAAAGGTATGGGAATGGGAGGAATGTTCACCTTCAATCTTCGGAGGTGCGTCGGAGAAACGGTCATCTGTAGGGATCTTTAGTTTGGTGTAGAGTGATGCAAAGACAAATTCAAGCTGGGTGGTCAGTTCTTGTTTGACTTCCTCCATTAGGATTGCATGGTTGTATTTATGGTTGTATTGATGGATGTATCGATGGAGGCAACAATGGCACTGAGTTGTTTCACTTCTTTTTGGGTCTCGAGGAAACCAGATTGAAAGGTGTTAAAGCAAGCTTCCAGGTCTTGGCTACGGGTATGGGCCATGAGGATGGGTGAACTGAAGAGGGGCGAGCAGGGTAAAAAAATTTGCCGAAAAATGATATGGATGAATGTGATAAGGGCGAAGAGATGAATCCAATGGAATAGGTCTCAAATAATGGTGAAAAAACTTCCAGACATTTTTTTATTTTTTACGCCTGCGAAGTTATACTCCGGTCTGAAGAATACTGCAGCGATGAAATCCCCAAATGCTTAACCGATAAGAAAAGTGTAGTGATTTGGCAACTCGAACACAGTTGCGTGGCAACAAATCTTGTATGTTTTAATTTGTTTATGTTTCTTTCCCCCGAGGGTTAGGTATTCAAGGGTTCTACAGATAAGGGTTTGCCTTGTGCTATAGCTCTCTGATATACGTGCGGGGTCCAACAATAGTACTCGGCCCAATATCTCAGGGCACTAACTAAGGAGGATAGATCGTACCCTTAGCCGTACTACCCGACTACCCAGGTACTAGAGAGTATCTTCCCGAGTGTTGTTCTTGGTGGTACTATAGCAGTCAGGAAGCCGATCAGTTTATCTAAAGAGGGCTTCGGGAAATCTAGGTCGATCTGTACACAGGTGTTGTCTGATGCGCTACCACTCGAAGGGGTACCAACAGGGGTTACAAGGGTGGCCAACAGATGTGTGCTTAAGAACCACTTGTATATCTTGCATGTATGAATCCCTCAATTGTGGGTTTATGTGCATAACGACAGATCTTTATGGCTTAAAGATGCCGAAATACGTCTCTACCCAGGAAAAAAAATTCCCACAATTTCTGCCAAGGAAAGTGCTCTGATACCACTTGTAATATACCAGATATGAAAAGTTTGCAGAACAAAAATAGAATGCTAGAAATGGCAGAATAACAGTAATATAACCACCATAATCTCCACAATAAAACAGAAATGATATAAGAACAACAACATAAATAACACTTTGATTCAGAAAGCAATGTTCACGGGCCTCTTTGAGGGGGCAACCTCTAGTCGAGCAACACTTTGTTACAATAATCTCCAAGCTAGGGTTTTCATACCCTCGACCCTTATTTATACTAAATATGTCTATCAAGAGAAGCATCTAGAGGAAGATCCTTCTACAAGCGAAAGCTTCTATTAGGTCTTCTTACATCCGCTTTATTCTATTTTATTGAAAGGCCTTATTAATATTGACCTTTATTACATCTGAATATATTGCTCTACCTATGTGTTGGTTAGGACCCTAACACCATATGAGTATTGTGTGAATGCTAGTGGTTGAACACTTACTTATGCATGTTTTGGCTCTAGCCATGACTGGTGTTAACAAATATTACTATCACTTAACAACATGGATGACAATGGAGAGACCAAATATTGTCCATCAGATGATTGTTGTTTAAATTGAAGTTGTTTATCTGAGTGGCCTTCCCAAACCTTTGTTATTGCATGGATAGCACATGGAACGATTGTTCTCTCGAGTGTTTAATCGAAGATATTGAGAATATGCTCTCGAAGTCCTTACAAATGCTCAATCTCAATGGGAACAACTCTAGCAATAATGTATAGATGCATATAGAGTCAATCATATATGTGTCAACAAGACATGAAGATAAAATATCGCGTAGAGTTGATCATATCTGTGTCAACAAGACATGAAGACAAAAGATCAAATTATTTTGCAATGTAACACACCAAACTAGCGTACAAGTTAGCAAATGCATAGACTTCGATTTGGCATTGATAAGTTGGTTATCACAAGCTAGAATTGTTTTCTTATCCTACTGGTTATCGTAGGATTGAATTGTTTTTCTTGTCATCATATGAATATTTTCTTGTTGCCAACTATCCTACTTCAAGTAGGCATGTTTCAAGCAGCCTAACCCACGTCTCTGCCAAGCAAATTTTGGGATAGGACACAAAATTTCCTCCGAGGAATCAAACCCATGAACCAAAATGAAAAATAAGGGAAGATGGATGCTTCAAAGACGAAGAGAAAATGTCAAATTGGAGTAGGCCTGGTTATCAGAGATGCCAATGCAGGCTAGCTGAGGGATGTTGTATTTGAGGTGCTCTTAATCCATTTGAAAGGCTTCAAGCTTGGGTTCAACACAAATTCGTTCATTCTTGTTGCAATGATTGATGTGGAGCTCTCTTCATATAGGTCCACTCAAGGTCAGAGCTAGGGTTTGTTGCTTAAGGAAAAAACATGCATAGGACCAACGTCTTGGACTTCAATTTTAAAGGTTGTGAGATCAAAAATTGTAGAAGTTCAACTTGTCTTGTTGCTTTTGAAAAGATTCAACTCGCCATGCTACCATGGAGTTTATAGATGCTCATGCTTTGATAGCCTCATAGAGCAAGCATTTGAAGCTTGTTGTTGGGGAAGCAAGCAAGAATGATGAGAAGGAGGGCAGGTTTGACTTATACAATCAACCCTTGGTATGTTCAACTTTGTTGCATTGCATATGGTTGTAAGTGCTAGGTATCTTAATATTCTCTCTCCCACTTTAGATCAAGGAGTTATGGATGCCATTGACCCATCTTGACTCACCCCCGGTGGATTTACCTTGAAGCGGAGCATGCCACAGTAGTAAAAGCATAGGCTTCTTTAGCACCAAAGGGTAGATCTAACCTCACCTCACCATATTGAGTAGGGTTCCTTTGCTTTCATCTAATGCAATGCTTGTTCTACAGCTTTCACCCAGTCGTTTAAGGTGAAATGAAACCTGTGATTTATGTGTTCTGCCCAACCTATGATCAATTATTATCCAGGTGGATTAGATAATGGAAATGCATTGTTTTATGTTAACATAAGCTTGCCTAACAACCAAACATGAGTGGCAGAAATGAGTGCTTCCCTTACCGAAACCAGAGTGGCGACTCTACCAATGAAGGCCAAGCCATAAAATTATGTCTGCCACTGTTATCATCCTCGCCGCCTGAACCTCCTAGTCCTAACCATATGTTAGTAACCCTGGAGACATTGGAACCTACATCATTGCCCATCCAATGTTAGTGAAACTTGGAGTAAAGAAACCTAACAAGCTAATTGCTTATAAACTCAATGAAATAGACCTTGTCTGCTAACCCTGTATGTTCATCTTCTTTGCTACATTGGATTGGGGTTGTAAGTGTTATATATCTGCAAACATATGACAATTCTATAGCTGGTAATTCTATAACAAATATTAGTAAAAATTGAAATAGTGCTAGGATAAACTGGAAAATAAAAGTATTCCTAAGCTTAATATAGATTAAAATTTACCCATATTTATGTGTAATGTGTGATTGTTTGTTGTGTAATGTGTGATTATTTGTTGTGTAATGTGTAATGGAAATGTAATCATTCATTCTCTCAACCACAAGCCAACAACACTAGGGAACGAGTGAAAACTCATGCTACTTGCTTCTTGTTCTTCTACTTCATCAACACATTGCAATTGTATCTATCTGTGCTCAAGGATGACGGTGGTGAGCCAGTGAAACGGGGTTGAGGCGTTGCAGAGATGGTGAGGGTGTATTACTTACGCTACTGCGTCGAAATTTCATTCAACACATTGCAATAATATTTATCTGTGCTTAGCGATAGCAATGGTGAGTCGGAGTTGAGGCGATGCATAGATGGTGAAGATGTATTACTTCTACTACTGCATTGAAATTTCATTCAACACATTGCAATAGTATTTATTTGTGCTCAGAGATAGCGATGGTGAGGCAAGGTTAAGGTGGTGCAAAGATGGTGATGATGTATTACTTTTGATGTTGCATCGAAATTTGATGCACATTTATCTGAACATTTCATTAATGGTCACTTACTCTCATTTATTAACTTTAGAATAATACTCATTAGGGTTTGAGCATGTTAAGCTAACTTTAATTTATGTATCTTATCTCAACAATTGTTGAAGGTGGTTGAAGGCGGTGCACTACCTTGTGTAGGAAGTGTAAGTTGTGAGCTCCCTGAACAAGGCAAAGGTAGTGAGTGAGCTCGAGGTGGGCGATGAGGCAGAGGCATGTGACGATGAGGAAGAGGCAACAATACCATTGATTGCATGTCATATTATCAAATATCAAAAAATATATAATAAAATAATACGTATTCATCCCTCAGTCTCGAGAAATACGTCGTCGGCCCGACAATAACACCTTAAATTCCATAGCCAATAGAAATGGAGATAAATAGAATTATATGTTTCAATTAGTTGGGGAAATCGAAATAATAAGAAAGGACTTTGGATAGAATGGAATTCTTGGGAAGTCAACAAGGAACTAATGTAAGTCAAAGTACAAACTCATCGCTATAGTCCATGCACTACCCTCGGCAAGGACTAATAAGTGGTTGGATAATCATTTAACTTTTATAGAATCACTAGACATGTCACATACTTGAGGGAAGTATCACCAATTATAATTGACCAACCAATCAAGCTACTATGACATAAGTATTTATTTTTAAATATGTATATAATCCAAAAGTCTCATAAAGATATTGAGGCTAAAAATTGCAAGTCTTAAGGAGAACATACTTTCGATTCACAATATGGCATATGGGTCATGACCTCCTCTTGTATCAAAGTGCTCTAAGACTACCTTGAAGTATTAAAATGCTATGTAAGAATGGAACTTAGTTAAATTATGAGGTGAACTCCATGAGATTTTAACCTTGACAAAGGATTAAGGTTGTGAAACTCCTTGATCTCTATGGTTAGTCTCTAAGTCCGTTGGACTATATAAATAAAATATGTTTCTAAAGGAAAAAAATTGTATGCTTTCATATTACTTAAAAGAAAAATACAATATGAATATGATCTCAATTGGACATATATGAATATGATCTCAATTGGACATAATAAGAAGTTAAGTTATGAGGCGAAGTCCATGAGATTTTAACCTTGACTAAGGATTAAGAGTGTGAAACTCCTTAATCTCCATTGGTAGTCTTTAAGTTTATTGGACTATATAAATAAAGTATGTTTCTAAAGGGAAAAAAATGTATGCTTTTATATCACTTAAAAAAAAGATACAATGTGAATATGATCTAAATGGGACATAATAAGAAGTTAAGTTAAGAGGTGAAGTCCATGAGCTTTTAGCCTTGACTAAGGATTAAGGGTGTGGAACTTTTTGATCTCCATTGTTACTCTTTAAGTCTATTGGACTATGTAAATAAAATATATTTCTAAAGTAAAAAAAATAAAAAATAAAAATAAAATTATATGCTTTTATATTACTTTAAAAAAGAAGAAGATACAATATAAATATGATCTCAATTGGACATAACAAGAAGTTAAGTTATGAGGTGAAGTCCATGAGATTTTAACCTTGACTAAGGATTAAGGGTGTGAAACTCCTTAATATCCATTGTTAGTCTCTAAGTCCATTATACTATATAAATAAAATATGTTTCTAAAGGAAAAATGCCATATGCTTTTATATTACTTAAAAAAAAATACAATAAATGTCATATGCTTTTATATTACTTAAAAAAAAAGATACAATATGAATATGATCTCATTTGGAGATAACAAGAAGTTAAGTTATGAGGTGAAGTCTATGAAATTTTAACCTTTACTAAGGATTAAGGGTGTGAAACTCCTTGATCTCCATTGTTAGTCTCTAAGTTTGTTGGACTATATAAATAAAATATGTTTATAAAGGAAAAAAGTCGTATGCTTTTATATTATTTAAAATAAAAAATTATACAATATGAATATGATCTCAATTGGACATGACAAGAAGTTAAGTTATGAGGTGAAGTCCATGATATTTTAACCTTAATAAAGGATTAAGGGTGTGAAACTCCTTGATCTCCATTGTTAGTCTCTAAGTTTGTTGGACTATATAAATAAAATATGTTTCTAAAGGAAAAAAGCCGTATGCTTTTATATTACTTAAAATAAAAAAGATATAATATGAATACAATCTCAATTGGAGATATTTTTAGTTGGTGGACATCATGAGGAAGCCATGGACAGTGAGAGTGAGATGATCAAAGAAAATGAAAAGAATAATATAGGTGAAGCATACACGAGAATTTTTAAAGTCGCACGAAGCCACTGTGGGTGAACAAAAGGGTAACGAGGAAGAGGGTTGGAATTTCAAAATGAAACAATCCCGTCAAATTTGATGGTTTTGACAACTCCTCCAATTGTTTTCACAGTTTTAGCTAAGGATGTTGACAATCTTGAAGAATTCTTAACCGTATTTGACGAACAAATCACCCTGTAACAAGTAATTTTCCCATCAAGTTCCATCCATGGTTGAGAAGAATACAAGAAGGATGGACAATTGTGAATTGAAAAGTCATCCAACATATATCGACTTGTATGCATGCCAAAAGTCCCATCAAGGACATATGCTTCACAAAAAAAAAACACATTATGAACTAATTATTATGTTTTTTTTTAAGCTTTGGGGAGTCAATAATCAGTGGTGATTATTTAGGTGAAGCTTAAGCTTAACTATTGACATTAAGTATTAATAACAATTTAAGTTAAGAGTTTGGTCCATTGCTTATATTCAATAAGTAAGCAATTAGAATAATCATTTAACTTTTTAAGAGACACTAAACATGTCCCATACTTGAGGGAAGTATCACCAATTATATTTGACCAACCAATCAAGCTACTATGACATAAGTAATATGTATATAATCCAAAAGTCTCATAATGACATAAGTATTTATTTTGAAATATGCACATAATTTAGAAGTCTCATAAAGATAAGATATTGAGACTAAAAATTGCAAGTCTTAAGGAGAACATACTTTAGGGTAGCAATATGGCATATGGGTCATGGCCTCCTCTTGTCTCGAAGTGCTTTTATGACTACCTCGAAGTATTAAAATGTTATGTAAGAATGGAAATTAGTTAAGTTATGAGGTGAAGTCCATGAGATTTTAACCTTGACTAAGGATTAAGGGTGTGAAATTCCTTGATCTCTATTGCTAGTCTCTAATTTTGTTGGACTATATAAATAAAATATGTTTTTTTTTCCAAAAGAAAAAAGTTGTATGCTTTTATATTACTTAAAATAAAAAAAGACACAATATGAATATGATCTCAATTGGACATAACAAGAACATCAAAAAGAGCATTCATATTGTCTCTTTAACGCTCTTTGTACCTCTGTACAATACATTATATATAACATCATGACAACATATTAAAATGGTATCACATAAATCATATTAGCACCTAAACAACCTGGAAAACATAGTGTAGTGTTTATCAATTGTTACACATCAAATTTGCACACCCAGGTACCTCGCCCTAAGTGTTTCAAGTGTCATTACGAGCATAGTTTTTCTTTTCTGTGGCAAGCTCGTTAAAAAATGAAATAGAAGCTATGAGCATATTTTTCCTCTCTGTAGCAAGCTCATTAAAAAATGAAACAAAGGTCTTGAGCATAGTTCTTGTCCTGTGTCAAGCTCGTTAAAACATGAAACAATCACCTCTCCCGTTGAGTCGAGTCTTTTGCTAGATCTCATAGATGTGGAGTCAAGTCTTTCGTTAGGTCTCGTATTTGAATCTTCCTTTCATCCATCCTTATCCTTTTTCTCCGTCTAGTACAAAAATTGGTGACAACCTCAAAGTCGGTGAATGAAATGAAGCTTGGGGGGGCATGTCTCTAGCCTTTGATTATCATTTTGAAGTTAAGCCGCTATCTTTTCAAGCTGGGGGTAGAGTACCAACAATCCATAGGTATCCCTGAAAACCTTTGGAAATTACGTTGGGAAATTACAAGCATAGTTTGATTTTGTTTCAATCTTGTGTAAAAATGAAACCAATTATGAGCTTAGTCTTTGTTCTTTCTCGCACTCACAAATACATGAGAATGTAACCAAGTATACTTTTATCACTTTTTTCGGACTCGTAAAGGTTATATGAAAAAAGAACCCCTTGGAGTCTCCTTTGAGCTCTTTTTAGACTCTTTAAACATGAAAAGATTGTCGAGTGATCTTGCTTCCTTTCACACTCATTAAAAGGTTTGAAAGGGCATCTTTCGAGTGGAAATTTATCGCTTTTTCGGCCTCGCGAGACTAAAATCATGAAAAAGGAAAACCCTGGAGTAGCCTTTAAGTTCTTTTCAGACTCTCTAAATATGAAAAACCACCGAGTTTTCCTTCTCTAAACTCGCTAAACTACACATTGAAGGGCCCATATGAGAATGAACCCTTACTTCTTCCAATTCGTTAAAAAAAGGAATAGGAACTTGCTGAAGGTGAGTTATATCGAGCATGTGTTATCCTCCTCGAGCTCGTAAAAGCAAAAAGAGGTACTCATCTATCTGGGTGGGGGAAAAATTGAAGGAAGTGGGTCAAGTTTTTTGAGAATCCTTTATGGCAGCTTTTGTCGCCCTTGAACATCGCACCTGTTTGCATCTCGTCTTACAATTGGGTAATCTGCTTGTCTCTGAGTCATACCAATTCTATGTGTCGCCATACTTTTTCGTCCAATCGAAGAGTGCTCTTATTGTCGTCACATTACTTTCTTGGTACTCGTTGATTCAATGCTGCCAAGTCAGTTGTCGTGCCTCATCATGTTCAAGAGAAGTTTCACTTCAAACCATCCATCTGTAGTATTGCTAGTTTCCATTTCCCATGTCAATCCATACTTATTTGATTCACCATCTTACATCTCTTTCCTATGTTAGTTTCGTGTCGATGATGGGGGATACATCAAGGCACTCCTTCGACGAGTCTTTTCCTATCAACTTCAACACATCATCCAGGAATTAGACTTAGAAACTAATTAGTACCTTGGGACCTGCATGCCTCAACGGTAGGCCTCATCGCCTTCGACAATGGGTTTACATCATCGACCTATGATCATATGATTCTATGAATGTTCAACTTTAGCTCATTCATTCGCATTCGTTGGATTGTACTAGGGTACCTTGGGAGTCATTGACATCATTAGTGATTTCCCTCACACTTGTTAGTGATTTACCTCAATCACCGGTAATCAAGTGGTTTCTACCATGTTTGACATCAAAGCATCTATTCACATGGCTAGATTCGTGCCACATCGGGATTGGGACGAAGACCCTGGGTTGAGCGTTCACTATGTTATCTGCTTTGCCCAGGCTGTGAAGGAGATCATTTGAGCATGCTGATATATAGATTGTTACATAAATCCCCATTGTATTGGTTTGTGGCTATGTTTTATCATCTCGTAGCTCCACTGTGTATTTTCCATGGCTACGATCAATTAATGTCATGGAGGTATGGATCCACATTGTATCATTGGTAGCCATATCCTTAGTCAGTATTTTTCATGGATCCATGGTGTATTGGTCGGCGGCTGTGCTTTGAGTCATCTCGTATTCTGAGCATAGGATACCTGCCTTAGAAATGGAACATATATTAATATTGTTTGATGGTTGTTTACAACTTCTTCGAGGTTCTCCAACTCCACGCCCTTGCATTGAAGAATTGTAAAGTGTTTCGGCCATCAATTTCTCTTCTAACCTCACACTTTAGGGGGCATACTATTACACATCAAATTTGCACACCTAGGTACCTTGCCCTAATTGTCACAAGTGTCGTAAAAGTGTCATATGCACTGTTCTAAGTGTCGCATACACCTCGACACCATGAAATACCATATGTCACAATCCCTAGTCAATGTGGAGGAGAAATATATTATATGAAGGTCAAAATACTATGTGCACATGAATTAATTATTAATATTCATGAAAAGGAAATTAATTTAGTGTGAGAATCCACCTCACATTTGGTTTCCTATTTTTTAGGGGAGGTTGAGGATCTCATGAAAGGTTGAAATATTTCCTCCTTCAAATCCTTAAGAGATATTTCCTCCCTAAAATCCTTAAGATATATTTTCTCACTAATTATCTTGGAGATCCCATTTTAGTGGATCTGATGAGTGATCCTCTCCATGGTGGTTAAGCCTCCAAATCCTATATAATGAGGGCTTTCCATGGAGAAGGAAAAAATAAGAAGATTAGAGGTATCAAACTTATGATCTTAGGAGAAAGATTTTGGTTATGATCTTGGGAGCATTGTGCAAGGGATGGATGAGGAGGACTTGGAGAGGCTGCCACAACTTCATCTACAGTTTGTAAGTATCTTTTTAAAAGTTCTCATCAATATTACTTAGACTATTCACTTCAATATTGTGTACTGTTGCATATGATTATCGATCTTGATAGATGAATTTGATTAGTCTAATCTTGTAGAGTAGAGTAGGAGTTCTTTGTCTTTTGATGTCCATTGCATTGCAGGTATTGAGTGCTGCTGAAGAGTTTGGAGATCAAGCTCATATTGGAGGCAATAAGGACGAACTATAGAATAAGGTGCATCACATTTTCTTCCTTCTCTTTCTCTTTCTGATTAGGTAATTGAATTCACAGGGATGTTATTGTCCATTTTTATGTTTTCTATATTGGTACAGGGGTTTAGAATCCAAGAGGATATTCACCTGTCCGCAGGAGGATTTTCCTACAACATCAATCGATACAATGTTTACTCTCATATAATGCTCCATCTGGTAACTAATAGGGAGTTTAATTGTATGTTGCCTACCCTCTTGAACAATCTGTCTACTTTCTCATTTTGTTCTCTCCCAATGTGACATAAAGAGATAGGTTGGAATTCATCTTTCAATTCCATCATTCTTAGAACAACTCCCTATAGGTTCAGATTCCAATAAGAGACATATCCTTTAGGTTAGGATACAAACAATTGTGAGTCTTTGAACATTTGAAGGTCTCTAATCCCGTGCTCCAATGAAAAAGACATCCATATTGTTATAGCCCTCAACTCTGCCCTGTTTTTCATGGTAACACCAAGACCACATTCAAAAGTGATTTTGTACGAATATGAGATGCATAGATTCTACCTGTCCCACTAGCACCTAGTTTATCTGAGGAAGCACCATAAAAAAACCAAATAGAATATTCTTATCAACTCAATATGAAATTACTCTTACTAACCCATGCTTATTTACTTGACCATAACTATGATAGGTTGCTTATACTTTGAAGAACACCATCTCTAAAATCAATTCCTTTCCTATGTGACATTGCCTTTCAATCAAATTGCCCAACAAACACATACTAACAAGGGATGATGTGTTTTCATAACTTTTCAATATCAAATTATTTTTACAAAACCTCTAAAAACATTATCCTTCCCCTCTACCTCTTCCTTCTATTATTTTTCCAATATCATTCCATATCCCCTTTTCAATATTGAATTATTTTTAAAAACCTCAAAAAACATTATCCTTCCCCTCTACCTCTTCCTTCTATATCATTCCAATATCATTCCATATCGTCTTTACAAAGGGACATAATGAAAAAGGTGTATAATATACTATGCCACGACCTCTTTTGTAAATTATCCCAAATCTACAATTTATTATTCAAAATTAACCAAAAATATGATTCAAACCTTAAGGAGCAACTCTTCATCTTTCATCTCAAATTCTGTTTCCAAAACTCTCTTTATTCACTACATACATTATATCCTAGAGAATCTTGGACATCCCTCTAATTTTGTTTTGTGCTCACATTTCTCCTTCTTTCTTAATATAATTAAGACATTTCATTGTGTTATGTAAAATGTCCATTCCTCTTTCCATGCCTATTTAGTTCTAACCTCTTAATGAATTTCCACCCTAAGTCCCACATTCCTCTATTATTCCCCACACTTATATATATCTAATCTACATCACTAAATATGAATTATGATGAAGTGCATGTTTTTAAGTAAATAACACACAACCTTTATATTAATATACATGAAAATCACAACCATAATTATATATATAACACACACACATATAACCTGGTACTTTATTATGTCATCTACTATAATGTTAAATCTTTTATGTTTATAATAATTTTTAAATTTATTGGATACTTTAGTTATTTTTTTTTTTAAAGATGGCAAAATCTATTATAATTTAGTTTTAGTTGATAGTGAGGATAATGTTATTGACTCTTATTTGTAGATGTGGATTGACTCATCATTGTTATTCAACAAAAACTATGTCACCTGAAATGACCTGCTCGTGGTCCGTTGCAAGATACCAGATATATAAAATATGCAGAACAGAAATGAAATGCTAGAAATGACAGAATAACAATAAAATATCCAGCATAATCTTCACAATACATAGAAATGATATACGAAATAGCAACAGAAATAACACTTTGATTCAGATAGCAATGTTCACAGGCCTCTTCGAGGGGGCAACCTCCAGTCAAGCAGCGCTCTGTTACAATAATCTCCCAGCTAGGGTTTTCATACCCTCGACCCTTATTTATACTAAATGTGTCTATTAAGAGAATCATCTAGAGGAAGATCCTTCTAGAAGCGGAAGCTTCTATTAGGTCTTCTTACATCCGCCTTATTCTATTTTATTGAAAGGTCTTA